>OU343220.1:233032660-233209573 GCA_910596185.1 Chrysanthemum makinoi | reverse complement strand
AGGCCTTCGGCTGGCAGATTCCATACTGGTAACCATGTCAATGATGAATGGTTTTACGCCACCAATGATTTATGAAGAAAGACTTGGGTCTTCGTAATGCATTTCGACTGAGGTCGAAGGGGACTCCTTCGACCTGATCGGAGGGTACGTCATCAAGCCCCCCAGTAGAAAGTGATATGTACGAACAAGAAATATTGCTTACGACTCAGAAATAAGAACGAAACTTCCCCTTCGTCACAAAAACAAACGAAGATAAAAAGTCTCGCTAATATTGACCGTAATTAATGCAACTAATTATCCTAACCACTCCTTTTCCTCGGTAAAAGAGAATGTCTTTTCAAAATTTCAAATAGTTTTAAAATCCGGTGGTAAGATGATAAGTTATTACACGTGTAGGGCCGAGATGTTTCACCTTGTAGGGTATATAAATTGCAAAAACAGTAAAACCCTAACAAAGTTTATCTCTCGCCCAAGTTTTTTCACCTACTAAAACACCTTCCGATCAAGCTTTCGACCAAACAAGGTAAAGTGTTCCTTCTTTTCTGTATTTCAAATACATTATTGTGTATTTTAGAAGGCTCCATGTCAAGCAATAAAAAATTCGTAATAAAACAACAAAGTTGTACACTAACGAGGGAGGAGCTTAAAGCGTTCCTCACTGATTACCCCATTCTAAAGGAACATAAAATCATGCTACCAAGTAGAAATCAAGGGATATTTGATGCCCCTGAAAATTATGTAGGCCTGTACACCCATGCTTTTACTACTTCCAACCTTAGGATACCTTTGCATCCTTTGATCTTAGAGTTCCTCTGGTATTATGAGGTACACATTTCTAGGTTCAACCCTTTTGGCCTAGCCAAGCTTACAACATTCATCGTGATGTGTAAAGCTTATGGGTTCGAACCATCCTTGACTGTGCTTAGAGGTTTCCTGAATCTATACCCGGGAGGAGACTGGTTGACCTTAGCCAAAAAAGGTGAAAGGGATGTGCCCATTCTGATAGATAGACCTTTTACGAATATAAGGAACTGGAAAGGCAAATTTTTTTATATTCAAAACACCATTATTCCTCCGGCATACTCTGCATTGTTGAACCCAGAATTTCAATATGATGAGAAAAGATTCAACGATCCCTTGCCCTATACTGTGAGAAGGAACCCTTTGTATCAGCGTTTGGCTCGTCATCCAGCTGATTGCCAAACCTTCCCTGAGCCAATCCTGTTCATGGCTGGCATTGCTAAAAGATGGGAGGGGTCTCCTTTGGTACTTGAGATAATTTGTGATGGAGAAAGTATGTACTTTTATGATTTACATAAGAAATTAAAACTTATCTCTCTGATATTTATCTTATTTGCTTCTTTGTGCAGAGATGTCGTTCAGGAATTTTGTGGTTGCTGGTGATGCAAAGGAGGTAAGCTTCCTTCCAAAGAATCCCCAAGAAACAAGCTATGGCGTGGGGTCCCCATCAGTGTCCATAAACAACAATGATGTGGACGCCCAGCCCATCGAGCCTGTATCATCTGCTCCTCCGTCAAAGGAACCCATAGATGTGGAAGATCAACTTGTGGAGAACGTTGCTGACTCTGACGAACCAGCCTCCGAAGGACAGTTGGCCATCGTAGGACCCTCCGGCATAGGTGATAGGTCCGAAACAGGAAAGATGGCAGTGATAAAGCTGTGAAGTCTGCTTCAAAAAGAAAGCTCATCCTGCCTACCCCTCCCTCTCGAACTACCCGGCAAAAAAGTGCCCAGGGTAAGGCTGTGGAATTTCCAGCCATCGAAGGGCCCAGCGGTGATGACATCCATGGTAATGTTTCTTGCCTGTCAACAAAAATTAGGTACCAGTAATAATATATTAACAAATTTACCTATGTTGCAGGACTTCCTGATACGAAAGAACTTCCTTCTCCCCTAGCTTGTCACCAACTTGTGAGCCATGTAATCCCACCCAAGTGGAAGGGGGTGATGGATAACATGTCCATAGAAAGGCTCTGCGACCTTCATGACAAAAGCTATATCCGCCAGTGCATGCTAGACAATCAGCTCAATGCTAGGACAAGGGAACTGCTCCGTGCTGTCTCAAAAGCTCGAGAGGAAATGGATGTTATGCTGAGAAGGGAGAAGGCTAGAGATCAGAAGTATGCAGACCTGGAGAAGAAGTGTGAGGATGCCTTGGAAGATTTTGACAAGAACCCCTTGGTGCAAGATCTCAGAGCTGAGAATGAAAAGCTCAAAGGTCAGCTGGCAACGAGTGAAGCTGAGTGCAGCAGGTTATCTGTCGAAGGTTCAATGGTCGTTGGCTATAAGGAGCAGATATCTGTTCTTTCATCCAAATGTGGAGGCCTCGAAAAAGAGAGGGCAAAGTTGCTGGACCAAGAGATCAGGCTTCGAGAAAAGGTTGATGGTTTGAACCTTCGTCTGAAGATGTTAAAGAAGGATAGGGTGGATTTAGTAACCAAGGTGATCCCCTATATTGCTATGGAACTTTACCATAGCGATGATGTGGGGGTTGCCATTGGGAATGTGGTGAATGCTGCCATTTTTCATGGTAAGTGTACTACCTTGGAGGAGATAGCCAAGACTGGGGAACCAGTGGAGCTGGAGAAAGTTCCTTACTACAGGGCAACTCATGAAAAAGAGTATGATGATGCAGGTAATCAACTAACTGCTTTAGAGTTTCCTTTACTTGTAGATGTGACGAAGGACCTAGCGGCCTCAATTGAGGACCTGCTTGCCAAGAAGCCAAGGATAGTCCAGCCTCCGTCTTCCTCCAAGAAGACTCCGTCACCCAAAGTTCCCTCTCCAGGTTCAGCTGATCCTACTCATTCCAAGGTTTGAAGGCAACCATGTGGTTGTAATTTGATCCCCAGGGTGGTATGTACCCTATTAAAACAATTGTCCATGTTCCTTTCCAGGCTTCATGCCTGATGAAACAATTATCATATGGTATGTGTGGTGTAGGCTACGGCCTAAGACAATATTTTATTTTGTTGGATCATGAAGGCTACGGCCTGTTTAAGACTAGTTAGACTAGTCAGTAATCTACTATGAAGCCACTAGGGCTCGAATTTTGCTATGTGTGATTCTTCACTTTTTATTTTTACTTGCGTAAAAATATTTTTTACAACCTAAGGCGTATGGTAGATACATAGCCTCATTGTGTGTAGTTACTTCACCAAGAATATTAGCAATCGTAAAATTTAATGCTGTGACAGAGGGTCGCGACCCACTCGTCTCTGATCCTTTGGGCAGCGAAAGGCTTAAAATACCTTAAGGCCATATAGGAAAGTTAATGTGAAGTTGAGATGGATGTTATGCATATGAGCAAGACTTGTTGTGTAGTCTTTGTACATCCCTTCGACATTCAAACTTATAAAGCGACTTGGTGGACAAATCTTTGTTGTATTGAACGAAACAAGAGATTTGAGGGAAATGCGTTATTATCATTAAGTGGGTAGAGAGGATTACATCATTTTAAGAAATGAATACTAGACGCCTACCATTAATGCTTATTTCCCCAAGTGAGAAGAATGCAAATACATTGATTGAAAGCAAATAAAATTTATCCTTAGACATTGTAAGTTTCATACGTAGAACTTACAAAGAGTAGTGCCATTCCAGGTTCTATCAATAGCGTCTCCTTCCAAGGTTTCCAGTTTGTAGGCTCCGTTGCCATATGCTTCCTTAATAACGTAGGGCCCTTCCCATGTAGGTCCTATTTTACCCTGGTACTCAGCTTTACTTGCGCTGTTGAGTCGGAGGACATATTCCCCTGGTTTGAAGGTCGAAGGCCGGACCCGTTTGTTATAGTACCTTTCAATCTTTTACTTGTGAATAGCCTCCCTAATTGAGGCTATTTCCCTTCGTTCTTCGAGTAGGTCTAGGTTGCTACGGAGTCTTTCTTCGTTATCTGCTGCTTCGAAACTCATGACTCTTTCAGTTTCGACACTTACTTCCGAAGGGATGACAGCTTCTGTGCCATACGTCAGGCTAAAAGGTGTCTCTCCGTGACTTGACTTTGTATGCGTTCTGTGAGCCCAAAGTACTTGAGGTAGTTCATCTACCCAACCGTGATGACTGTATCCCAGCCTTCGTTCTATTCCTTGTATGATGTCTCTGTTAGTAACTTCCACTTGTCCGTTACCTTGAGGATGGTAGACGGAAGTGAAGGATTGTTTGATGTTCAGGCCTCTGCAAAACACTGGGAATACCCCTTCGGCGAACTGCTTCCCATTATTTGAAATGATGATGTGAGGTACTCCGAACCGACAGATAATATGCTCCCGCACAAATTTTTCCATGTGCCTTCAGGTGTAATGGATGCCAAAGGCTTTTCTTCCACCCATTTAGTGAAGTAATCGATGGCTACGACCAAGAACTTTACTCCTCCTGGAGCAACTGGCAGAGGGCCTACAATATCTATCCCCCATTGGCTGAAGGGCCATGCGGACGTTACGGAAGTCATGTCTTGCTTTGGTAGCCTTGGGACTCTTGAGTGGACTTGACAGGTTTCACACTTCTGAATGATGTCGACAGCGTCCCTGTGCATCGAAGGCCAGTAATATCCTACCCTCATGACTTTGGAGACAGCGGAGCGGGGTCCTGCGTGAAGTCCGCAGGATCCTTCATGTACTTCTTAAATGATGTTGGCGGCTTGCCTTGGTCCTACACAACGAAGCCATGGGGACATAAAAGATCTTCTGTACAAGTAATTTCCCATGATTTTGTACTGTGGTGCTTTGATGCGAACCTTTCGAGCTAACTTCTGATCTTCGGGTAGTATACCACTTATTAGATATTCTCTAATTGGAGTCATCCAATTCGAGTCTTCCTCCTGTATTACATCAGACACCTCCTTTCGGACGATGGACCTATCTGCCAACACTTCGACCAGAACTTCCTTAGTTAAATGAGAAAATGCCATTGATGCCATTTTGCTAAGTGCATCCGCGTTCTTGTTTTGGTTTCTCCGAACATGCTCTATGTTGTAGGATGCGAACCCTTCGAGCATTTCTTTGGCCTTATCCAGGTATTGCTTGATCACAGGTTGTCTTGCCTCGTAGGAGCCTTTTATCTGGTTGGCCACTAGTTGGGAGTCAACGAAAATATCTAAGTCTTCTACTTCCATGTCTTTGGCCAATCGGAGTCCTGCTAACAAGGCTTCATACTCCGCTTCATTGTTCGTGGCGTCGAATTCAAAACAGAGTGCAAAAGTATACTCTTTCCCATTGGGGCTGTAAGTATATCGGAACCGTCGGAGCTGGAGGCTCCGTCAGTATAAAGCTTCCACCCTTCGACCACTTTATCAAGTTTCTTTTCAGCAACCGTTGTGCCATGCTTTGTTTTGGTTGAGGGGTGTTTCTGCTAGAAAGTCTGCCAATATTTGCCCTTTGATCGAGTTTCTACCCTTGTATTCAATTTAGGTGCTCTCCTAGCTCAATAGCCCATTTAGCTATCCTTCCATATTTCTCCGGCTTTGAAAGTATCTGCTTAATTGGTTTGTCAGTAAGTATGGTTATGGGGTGAGCTTGGAAGTACCTTCGAAGGCGCCTCGTAGCATGGACCAAAGCCAAAATTAGCTTCTCCAATGCTGGATAATTTAGCTCAGCTCCCTGTAGAACCCTGCTAACGAAGTAGATAGGGATTTGCTTCTTCTCCCTTTCTGCCAATAACACAGCGTTGATGCTTTCGAAGGAGGCTGAAATATACATGAACAACACTCTCCTTTGATTGGGGCGTAAGTGTAGGTAGAATAGCCATGAAATCCTTTAGCTTTTGGAAGAGCTGCTTACTGCGTCTATGCTCCATTGGAGCGTCTTTTGTCGTGCATCCTTTGAGTGTTTTGAAGAACGGCAAAGATCTGTACGCACCCGGCGACAAGAATCTGCTGAGGGTGCTAGCTTTCCATTCAGACTTTGTACTTCCTTTAGGACTTAGAGGCTGCAAATCATGATGGCCTTAACCTTCGAAGGATTGGCCTTAATACCTTGCTTGGTGATCAGATGCCCCAAGAATTGTCCTTCTTCCACACCGAAGGAGCATTTCTTGGGATTTAACTTCATGTTGATGGCGCGACGTTGGTCGAAGGTTTCCTTGATGTCGGAGAGCATGTCTTCCTCCGATCTGCTCTTGATGACCATATCATCTACGTACGCCTCCAAATTCCTACCTATATACTTGTGGAAGGCTTTGTCCACTAAACGTTGGTAGGTGGCACGAGCATTTTTCAAACCAAAAGGCATCTTTTTGTAACAATAAACACCTTTTCATGTAAAAAAGGCTGTCTTCTCTTCATCCTCTTCCGCCATTTGTATCTGATGGTAACCCTTATAAGCGTCTAGGAAACACTTAAGCCGAAACCCTGACAAGGATTCCACATTCAATCAATTTCTGGCAGAGGGTAGCAGTCCTTCGGGCAAGCTTTGTTAATGTCTGTGAAGTCCACGCACATTCGCCATCCTCCATCATGCTTTGTGACCATCACCGGATTGGCCACCCAAGTTTGGTACTTCACCTCTCGGAGTATGCCTGTGCCTACAAGTTCATCCACTTCTTTGCATGCGGCGGCACATTTCTTTCAAGACCCAGGCTTCGACGCTTTTGTTTGATGGGTTCAATATGTTTGAACTCATTGAGCTTGTGTTCAATGCCGAAGGGCTTTCCGTCTATGATGAGAGTTCTAAGGGAACCCCGTCATGTCGAGTAGGTCCATGCGAAGACGTCTGCGTTAGCACGTAGTACCCTTTCCAATTCTGCTTTAAAGGAGGTTGGGAGTTGCTTTCCGATCACTACCGTCTGATCGGGGTAGAGATCATTAACCACAATGCGTTCTTCGGCGTCATTACAACTAAGGACATCCTTCGGAGGCTCTTCCGAAACCTGTTTGATTCTTTTGCCTACTTCCGTAGGCTCCTTCACCTTATAGCTGGAGAAAACTGTTCCAATGCCGAAGGGTGTTTGGAATTTGATTGCGGCATGTATAGTTGAGACAACGATGCCCATTTTCGCATTGCGTTCTCCCTATCAATAGGTTGTAGGGAGATTCGGACCTTCGATCGTGAAAACAGAGTTTCTGTCCTTTTTAGCCTTCCTTCCCAATCAGTAACCTCCAGAGGACTTCTTCCAAGGGCCATGAGTGTTCCCCTGAGAATCCTACTAAGGGTACCTTCGAATCTACTCTCTTCGACCTTATCGAAGGTTTGAGCTTTAGAAAACAGAGTTCGTAGATAACTTCGCAGGAGCTACCGCAGTCAAGGTAGGCCCTGTTTACTTTTCTGTTGGAGATCAAGACCTTGATGACCACGGGGTCATTTGAAAGAACTTTCCCTGTGAGTGAAGGAAAGGTTACATCTCCTACTCCGCACAAAGCTTCCTCCATTTCTTTTCTTTTTGAACTAGAGTCATCCTTGTACACCATGAGGATGGGTGCTTCCACAGGTGTGGTATCTTTCCCCAACTGTGTGTCGGATACCTTGTATTTACCTTTCTTTATACCCTTCACCAAGTGTCCCAGTTGGCCGGACTTCACGGCCTCTTCTATCTGTTTCTTGAGCTCTCTGCAGTTGTTGGTGTCGTGTCCGTAATCGTCATGGAAGTAGCAGAATTTGGAAGTATCTCTGGGCCTGCCTCTGTTTGCTAGGCGAGGAGGAGGATCAAAGGCCTTCGCGGCCTTTTCCGTAGCAAGTATCTCTCTTGGAGATTTGGAAAGATTAGCTAAGAGCCCATGGTTGATGTTTTTGTGGTATGGTGTAAATCTGTCCCTGCTTTTGTGTTTGTTCATCGAACCCTCCCACGAAGGATGCTTCATGGCTTTGCTGTGACTTTCTTTATTTTCAACCAGAGCCCCATTGGTAGACACTTCTTTTGCTTTGATCCAGGTGTAAGCCTTTTCTACCAAACCCTTATAGGTTGCAGGGAGATCAGTGGAGAGGAATTCAACCAAACTTCTGTTTCGTAGGCCATGCACGAAACCTGAGATGCGCTGGTCCTCATGCAAGCCCATTATCTGTAACGTGTCATCGGTGTATCTGGTGATGAAAGCTCTGGTGCTCTCACTTTCCCTCTGCTTGATGTTGTGCACTGTTAGGTGCGTTCTTGTAAACTTTTTCTATTGGCTGAAATGTGATCTGAACTTGGCCTTGAGATCATCCAAATTCACAATGCTACCTGGTTTTTGCCCGTTCCACCATATACGAGCAGAGTCTCGTAGGGTGTATGAAAACATGTGACAAGCAACAGGCATAACCCACTTCTGCATTCTAATATCTCCTTCGAACAAGTGTAAAAAGTTATCCGGATCCCCTTTCCCATCGTAGGTACCAATATGCGCGGGCATTTTCAACCCATCAGGCAAAGGGTAGTCTTCTATCCACCTTACAAAGGGTGTTGTGGAGCCCACAGGCTCCGAATAAAGGCAGTTATAAGGTGGCATATAGGTAGGGGCAGCATTATACGGTTATGGCTTGGAGGTATTCCAACAGGGTTTTGGTTAACATATTGAGGGTAAGCAGTAGGTATATAAGGCGGGTGACTTCCGACAGGGTACGAAGGATATACCATAGGTTTCCCGTAGGGCATACTTCCGTATGTTTGAGTAAAACTGGGGTTACTAGCTGCCATTAGGTGGGGATAGACCCCTTGAGGGTAAGATTGAGCCTGGAAAGGAGGGTACATACCATGAGGAGGAAGATTTCTCCCACATTTGAGATGGATTGCCTTCTACGCCAGATGCGTGAGAAGGCTGCAACGGAACCCCTGCTCAGTTCTTCCCAGATGAGCTGCCAAAAGTGGCGGCAAATTAACCTCTGTAGCATCCTTTCGGTGACTCCTTCCATTGGAGCCCTCTATTGTACCTTCCAGTCTAGTCGGAGCCCTCTCCGGAACGTCTTCAAAAGCAACCGACCTTCCACTAGGCCTTCGACTTCTCGGAGACCCTATTCTTAGCACTGAGCATGTAGCCCCAGGAGCCAAGGGCCTAGTCTCCATTTCCAACTCTTCGTCATACTCGTCGCTTGAGTATTCTAACTCCCTACGCATCTCCACATTCCGAGCTTGCCTTCTTTGAGCCCTCAGTAGAGATTCTAAGGCTTCGATGTTAGCTTCAATAAACGCTGGGCTAATTACCGGTTCAGGGTTAGCGAGGGTTGAAGCGTGGTTGTTGGAGTTATTTCGGGTGAGAGTGTGTGTGGTAAAAGTGGATGCGGTTATATTGGGAAGGTTGTTAGGATCATTGACTGGGATGGTGTTAAGGTCGAGAAACCCGGAGGGGGTGTATCTTCTCTTCCTTAATTCATGCCGTAAAACTAGTGAGAGTGATTGACTGGGTGTAAGTTTGGAATAACGAGACCAATAGTAGCGGGTCCCACGGATGGCGCCACTGATTGTACAATAAATCGTACGACCAGGACTTCGATGGTGATCGAAGGGTATGAGGGGTGATATGCTTGCGCCAAACTTGTAGCCAATCTGCAATAAGAAATAATAGACACTTCGTTAAGTGATTGCGCAGGGGTTGGGCCCTGCGAACCACCTCCGGCGTGAGAGTAAGTATATGATATGTGTTGTAAGTAATATGATGTATGTGAAAATACTGTGGCGAGTGAACATACCATTGAAATGACTCGTCCAACCTATTTATAGGTGATGAAAATAGCTTGGAGAGTGTTAGCACACGTCTAGGAGATCATGGGGGCGTCCCCTGATTTGTGGTAACCGCTAGGGCTTCATCCCCACTATCTCGGACTTGGCGGGGAAGCTAAGGACATAGTAGGAACGTGGGGGAAGACCAAGTCAAGGTTCTTCTTTGTCTTGGCATCTTCAAAGGAGGACACCGAAGAGCATAGGCCTTCGGCTGGCGGATTCCCTACTGGTAACCATGTCAATGATGAATGGTTTTACGCCACCAATGATTTATGAAAAAAGACTTGGGTCTTCATAATGCATTTCGACTGAGGTCGAAGGGGAGTCCTTCGACCTGATCGGAGAGTACGTCATCACTTCTTATTGTTCTAATGAATTTCTGAGTGATCTTAGAGATATCCAAAATGAGACGCGTGTAAAGTTAGATGGATTTGATGAATTTTGTGCTTGTGTGGCTTCTATTCAACAATCATTGTTAGGATCAACTCCTTTTAGTGAGACCCTTTGGAGATTTTTTGAGAAAATCTTCCTAAGCGTAACCCATAAGTTGAACGAAATCATAGGCTTGTCTACATCACAACTTAAGAAAACAGATAAGGAGGATTTATCCGATCTTTGGCACCATGATCAAAAAGACCTAGTTTTTAAGAATATGGAACCTAAACCCGAACAAGATTGTGAGAGGTTAGAGTTGAATTACTTAGTTGCATGTGCGGGATAGATTTCAAAACATATAACACGCATGATGAATCCTTTAGGCAAATAAAACATAGTGATCAAATTTTTGAGAACGATTCTTATGACTCGGACCAAGAATCTCAAATGCGAAGAAGGATTTGAGATACTTAGGAGTGTATTTGGGTTAGATTATACTAAAACACATGATGATATAGGTGCTCTAGATATAATGGAGAATTGGGTGAAAACTCCAAGCCCACAAGCCCTACCATCATATGAGGAATATACACCACCTATGACTTACCCGGATGAGGAAGAAGAAACTATAGGAACCCTGATTGATATAGAACCTTTGGACCAAACATCATTAGAGGATGTAGGTTTGAACACTTGTAGTGATGACCTTTCTCTTAGTTCTATGGAAGTTCCTAGTTTTGATTAACCGAAGCCTCAACCAAAAACCTTACCCAATTTCCGTCTTTAGATGTGAATTTAGGAATTGAATTAGGCCCCAATTCACCCATCAAACCATGTGGTCTGGGTAATGTTAAGATAAAGGTAGTAGACTCTAAGCCATGTAGAGTGGAAGCTAATATAGGAGTAACCCATGACCTTACACACTTAAATCACCCATTACTGATTGATAACAAGAAACATTATGGGTTTAAACCGGGTTTATTAGGCCAAGATGGGTCATTAACTAAGAATCTCTTGAAGTTGATAGAAGATGATCCATTTCTAGGAGAAAGACTTGATTCACCCGCTACACCAATAGAATTAGGTAAGGTTACAATGAAAGAAGTACACCCCTTTGAGCATAAGTATCACCCATCACCTTTTCCTCACGTGGAAAATTTCCATCCTAAGGGTGTGTATCACTACTATCACCCGCACTTAAGCTTAAGTGTAGTGAAAACTTCCCATTTATTTGTTAAATAAGGGTAGAGTCAAGCTCGTGACTCGAACAAAAATAAGCACTTCTTGGGAGGAAACCTATGTTTATTTGTTTACCTATTTTTTTTTTCATTTTTAGTTGTGTTATTTATATATCTTTTTTATTATTGGTTGATTCTCATGTTTATATTACTTTGTGAAAATGCTTTATTTTGTTTTTAACTTCGTCTTAATTGCATATAAAGGTATTTTACAAAAAGATAAGTGTAGGGAAGATCACATATATTGTAAGAACTTGCATGAACATGAGATTATCAATAATTGAAATTGTATATATTTATGTGTTTGTTAGAGGCAAATGCTTGTATCGAGTTATAATGGATGTTTTGCAGGAATTTTTCCAGGTTTTTAATGAGGTAATTTTTCCAGAAAAATGCACCAGACCCTTTCTGTCAGGAGAACCTAACGGCTTCGAGATTAAAACCTGACGACGTCAGGCAATGTGGAAACAGATTCTCAGTTTCGTTTTCTATCTAACTTGTGATTTTTGGAAATTCCCAATTCTAAATTTTTGAGAAAAACTGCAAACATCCATTCCACAAGCATTATATCTTACTCGCTTTCTAGTTTAGTTTTGTTTCATATATAGTTTACCGTCGATTTTACGTGAAGGTTTTGTTTGTTTTCTTATAAGTGTGCAGGTTATATTAGACAAGAACCAGAAACACATATTGGAAGCAATGGTCATTACTTATTCATTCTTCTTGGAGGAGGATTTAACAACAACTTCATACATATCCTATCGAGCTAATTAGGGGAATATTAGTTTTTTTCTCTTTTAACTTACATTCCTTTATCATAACTTTGATACTTTTGGAGAACATTGGGGACAATGTTCAGTTTAAGTGTAGGGAGGGAGAATAAAACGGGAACTTAGAAACTATTCGCTCACTTGATTATTTGTCTTCTCCTTGGTAATTTGTGTAATAAACTAGGAGAAATATTTGTTAGGTTAATTTTAGCACCAAATTTAAAATTTTGTATGACATTTACGAGCTAAACTTTAGTCTTAATAAAGCGTCTCTTGGATAGGAATTATATGACTAACACAAAAACCGTATACCATGCAAATTACACCCCAAAAATGTGAGGTTCGCCCCTAGATATTTAGGAATAAAGGCATTCACCTTTAATGCTTAGTGAGTGTACCGGTAGTATAATAGATTCTAGAACTTGTTTTGTGATACATTCCAAGATCGCTAGTGAGACTACATTCGTGTAGTTATGATTAACTAAATGATAAGAGGCATTTGAATAACCCTTGTTTTAAACCTGTAATATAATTACCCTCTCACATCGGTTGAGTAATTTTCCCCACACCCTTGCGATGTACTCATCTTTAGTACACGATACCCCTAGTTAACCCCTCAGAGCCTATCCTTTTCACGGTTCTCGTGATGTTTCGGTTTTCCAAAATATCAATAAAGAGCATTGTTTACAATCCACCCCCAAATGTTACACCCAAATCGCCTTAGCCTACCTTGTATCCACTCACTTTTAGTGCATTATTGTTATCACTACTAAACCCTTAGATCAATTATCTAGTTACTTGCATGGTTGCTAAGTCGAGTCATATCATTTGTAAACAATTTTGGCACGCTTAGGACTCATGGGTTAAAGTAATATTTTTTGGAGTAACAGGAAAGAACGTTAAATTCAAATTCCCTTTGTCTACGTAATTAAATACTCCAAGTGTTTTGATATTTTCAAACCGGGTCAATTAGTTAGTTAAATAAAAACTTAAGTGTAGGGATGCTCCTATAAATCCCTTTATGTTGATGTTATCGTAGAGGATGGTAGAGTAAAAAGTTATGAAAAAAAAATTGAAAAAAAAATCGAAAAAAAAGAGAAAAAAAGTTGTTAAAACAAGGGCTACTATCCTACGTCTATCTTTATGTTTATGTTTTTAAGTTTGTGTTTGTGTTTTGTTTTGTTTCAATTTATCTAGTGTTAGTGAGTCGAGTCTTGGCTTAGCAACGCCACGCTTTACATGCTTTTAACATAAGATTTTTGACTTGCCACCACTAAATATCACCTATCCAACAAAACCCTTTACTTCCCTACCCTAACCCTAACGTTACAACCCTTGTAAAGACCTCTTAGATAGTTATTCCTAGGTGCTTACGCCAAAGCAGTGGAGGTTTGATCTATTCTCAAGCTGATGGTAATCTATGTACTATGCCAGGTAATGAGTGTTTATCTTCCATTTCCATTCATATTATATTTCATAATAAACCTAAGAGATGAGAGAATCCAAACACCAATTGTGAGGTGCTAGTATATAATTTTCGTGCTTGATATGACTATTTTCGCTTGTACTTGTTGTAAACTATCTTAAAACCAATGCTTCATGCCCCCTAACTAATAAATTGATTGGCAAAAAGCACATTTGCTTGAGGGCAAACAAATTTCAAGTGTATGGATATTTTATAAGGATTTAAAATATACGTTTTTAGGGGGTCATTTAAGCCCCAGATCAACACGTTTTATATCCGTTACTACTTAAAATCGTTCCTTTTCACATTTTAGGTCTTTTGGGAGCAAAATGCTGGAATGAAGCATATTTGGATGAAAAGGAGCGATAAAAGGCACTCCAGCAGCACCTGACGTCGTCCCAACCAAAGGGCGACGCCGTCCCTCTATAGAAGTTTTGATCTAAATTACACGCGACGGGTCAGGTGAAATTCTGGTTCTAAAGCATGACGGCGTCACGCCTAAACTCTGGAAGGCGTCACTCACAATTTCCACACTAGAAGCCCAAGAACCAAGCTCATACGATGTCCTTCATAAAGACTGACGGCGTCACACTCATAAACTGACGTCGTCCCAAAGATGGCATGGCCCCCTAATGACGGCGACCTGACGACGTCACTAGCAAAAGGTTACTCTGTCGCACTTGTAAATCTATATATAGAATTTGATTTTTTTTGTTTTAAAAGGAGGTAGAACTTTGGAAAGCAAACCTAATTCAGTTGTAGTCTGACATGGACAGTATTCTAGGGTCCCATACCCTATTTTACATCATAAGATAAGTTTGTTTTTCTATTTTATCATTATGTCTACCCCATGTTCAATTGTATGTGTGGATGCTTGCTTGTTTAGCATGAGTAGCTAAATTATTCATGTGTTTACTTAGATCTATGAAACCTAGTTGTTAATTATTGTTAGGTTGTCTCTTGTCTTAATTGGTAGACGCTAGATTAAGGAAAACTGCCTTCTTTTTTAATTGTTTCGAGCTTGAACGTCCTAAATAGCAAAAAAGCTTAAGAGTGCACTTAGGCCATTCGTTGTGTTTATTGCGTGAATTGTAGCTTAAGGATAGTAGAGTATTCGGGGGAGATACCATTGTACTCGCCGATCCCGGGTAGTCCAGTGGAGAGTTGCAATTCATAGAACTAGGGAATTAGGCACCACTCTATGACCAAACAAAATACAACGCACCAATTAAGATGAGGATGTGACAATTCAACCGACCAATAAGAGATAACCAGGGAGTAAGAACATCTAAATAAACCCATCTTTAATCATCATACGAGCATATCTACAATTAGCATAATCTATCCATAGTTAATTAGTTAACTAGTTTAGTAATTAGTAAAAGTAGTAAAATCGGTAGAAGTACCACCCCCAATCTTATACCCCGAGATATTTACCCTTGCTTTCTAAAAACCATTAAAAAGACTAAAAGAATCTCCTTAACCCCACCTTCTCGTCATATATCTCTTTCTAGCATTCCTATTCCCATAGAGAATGAAATCAATCCTCTGGGCTTACCACATACTGTACTACAACGATTAGGTTCACTGCCTAGAGGGTTGAAATACTTGCTCGTAGAAAAGAAGTCTTCTCGCCCGAGCCCCACGCATCACCTACAAAGGATATCACCAGATACATATGGTAGAAGAGGATGACGAGAAGACGACCTTCTACATAGGAAAAGGTGTGTACTGCTACAAGAAAATGCCCTTCGGTCTAAAAAACGCAAGAGCTACTTATCAGAGGCTAGTTGACAAAGCCTTCAGAAAGCAGATAGAAGGAACCTTGAGGCATATGTAGATGACATGGTCATCAAAAGCAGGACAAAGGAAGATCTACTATTCGACATAAAAGAAACTTTCGATCAGCTCCGTGCCATCAACATGAAGTTGAACCCCAAAGAAGTGCTCTTTTGGCGTAGAGGAAGGGCAATTCTTAGGACATCTGTTCATGAAGCAAGGAATCAAAGCCAATCCTTCAAAGTTCAAAGCCATCAGAGACATGCAGGCTCCTAAGTCTCTTAAGGATGTACAAAGTTTAAACGGGAAGCTAGTAGCCCTCAGCAGATTCTTTTCAAAGGGCGTGAGACAGTGTCCTTACCCTTCTTCAAAACACTTAAGGGTTGCACAGACAAAAAGACATTTCAGTGGAGCATGGAAATGGAGGTTGCTTTTCAAAAGCTAAAAGAGTTCATGGAAATACTACCTACACTTACCGTCCCAATCAAAGGCGAAGTGTTGTTCATGTACATCGCGGCATCCCGAAAGCATTAGTGCTATTTTTGTGGCAGAAAGGAAAAAAGCAAATCCTTATCTACTTCGTCAGCAGTGTCCTTGAGGCAATTAAACTATCGAATTGGAAAAGCTAATCTTAGCTTTAGTTTACGCTGCAAGACGCCTTCGAAGGTATTTCTAAGCTCATCCCATAACTGTGCTAAATGATAAACCAATCAAGCAGATATTATCGAATCCTAAGAAGTCGGGAAGAATAGCCAAGTGGGCTATCAAACAGATAAGGAGGATTTATCCGATCTTTGGCACCATGATAAAAAATACCTAGTTTTAAGAATATGGAACCTAAACCCGAACAAGATTGTGAGAGGTTAGAGTTGAATTACTTAGTTGCATGTGCGGGATAGATTTCAAAACATATAACACGCATGATGAATCCTTTAGGCAAATAAAACATAGTGATCAAATTTTTGAGAACGATTCTTATGACTCGGACCAAGAATCTCAAATGACTAAAGAAGGATTTGAGATACTTAGGAGTGTATTTGGGTTAGATTATACTAAAAAACATGATGATATAGGTGCTCTAGATATAATGGAGAATTGGGTGAAAACTCCAAGCCCACAAGCCCTACCATCATATGAGGAATACACACCACCTATGACTTACCCGGATGAGGAAGAAGAAACTATAGGAACCCTGATTGATATAGAACCTTTGGACCAAACACCATTAGAGGATGTAGGTTTGAACACTTGTAGTGATGACCTTTCTCTTAGTTCTATGGAAGTTCCTAGTTTTGATTAACCGAAGCCTCAACCAAAAACCTTACCCAATTTCCGTCTTTAGATGTGAATTTAGGAATTGAATTAGGCCCCAATTCACCCATCAAACCATGTGGTCTGGGTAATGTTAAGATAAAGGTAGTAGACTCTAAGCCATGTAGAGTGGAAGCTAATATAGGAGTAACCCATGACCTTACACACTTAAATCACCCATTACTGATTGATAACAAGAAACATTATGGGTTTAAACCGGGTTTATTAGGCCAAGATGGGTCATTAACTAAGAATCTCTTGAAGTTGATAGAAGATGATCCATTTCTAGGAGAAAGACTTGATTCACCCGCTACACCAATAGAATTAGGTAAGGTTACAATGAAAGAAGTACACCCCTTTGAGCATAAGTATCACCCATCACCTTTTCCTCACGTGGAAAATTTCCATCCTAAGGGTGTGTATCACTACTATCACCCGCACTTAAGCTTAAGTGTAGTGAAAACTTCCCATTTATTTGTTAAATAAGGGTAGAGTCAAGCTCGTGACTCGAACAAAAATAAGCACTTCTTGGGAGGAAACCTATGTTTATTTGTTTACCTATTTTTTTTTTCATTTTTAGTTGTGTTATTTATATATCTTTTTTATTATTGGTTGATTCTCATGTTTATATTACTTTGTGAAAATGCTTTATTTTGTTTTTAACTTCGTCTTAATTGCATATAAAGGTATTTTGCAAAAAGATAAGTGTAGGGAAGTTCACATATATTAACAATAATTGGAATTGTTTATATTTGTGTGTTTGTTAGAGTCAAATGCTTGTATCGAGTTATAATGGATGTTTTGCAGGAATTTTTCCAGGTTTTAATAATGTAATTTTTCCAAAACGCACAGACCCTTTCTGTCAGGAGAACCTAACGGCTTCGAGATTAAAACCTGACGACGTCAGGCAATGTGGAAACAGATTCTCAGTTTCGTTTTCTATCTAACTTGTGATTTTTGGAAATTCCCAATTCTAAATTTTTGAGAAAAACTGCAAACATCCATTCCACAAGCATTATATCTTACTCGCTTTCTAGTTTAGTTTTGTTTCATATATAGTTTACCGTCGATTTTACGTGAAGGTTTTGTTTGTTTTCTT
Source organism: Chrysanthemum makinoi (assembly GCA_910596185.1). NCBI lineage: Eukaryota > Viridiplantae > Streptophyta > Magnoliopsida > Asterales > Asteraceae > Chrysanthemum > Chrysanthemum makinoi. The sequence continues at coordinate 233,191,894 of OU343220.1, read as the reverse complement.
ACAAGTGTGCAGGTTATATTAGACAAGAACCAGAAACACATATTGGAAGCAATGGTCATTACTTATTCATTCTTCTTGGAGGAGGATTTAACAACAACTTCATACATATCCTATCGAGCTAATTAGGGGAATATTAGTTTTTTTCTCTTTTAACTTACATTCCTTTATCATAACTTTGATACTTTCGGAGAACATTGGGGACAATGTTCAGTTTAAGTGTAGGGAGGGAGAATAAAACGGGAACTTAGAAACTATTCGCTCACTTGATTATTTGTCTTCTCCTTGGTAATTTGTGTAATAAACTAGGAGAAATATTTGTTAGGTTAATTTTAGCACCAAATTTAAAATTTTGTATGACATTTACGAGCTAAACTTTAGTCTTAATAAAGCGTCTCTTGGATAGGAATTATATGACTAACACAAAAACCGTATACCATGCAAATTACACCCCAAAAATGTGAGGTTCGCCCCTAGATATTTAGGAATAAAGGCATTCACCTTTAATGCTTAGTGAGTGTACCGGTAGTATAATAGATTCTAGAACTTGTTTTGTGATACATTCCAAGATCGCTAGTGAGACTACATTCGTGTAGTTATGATTAACTAAATGATAAGAGGCATTTGAATAACCCTTGTTTTAAACCTGTAATATAATTACCTCCTCCACATCGGTTGAGTAATTTTCCCCACACCCTTGCGATGTACTCATTTTTAGTATACGATACCCCTAGTTAACCCCTCAGAGCCTATCCTTTTCACGGTTCTCGTGATGTTCCGATTTCCGAAAATCAATGAAGATCATAGTTTACAATCCACCCCCAAATGTTACAACCAAATCGCCTTAGCCTACCTTGTATGCACTCATCTTTAGTACATTATTGTTATCATTACTAAACCCTTAGATCAATTATCTAGTTACTTGCATGGTTGCTAAGTCGAGTCATATCATTTGTAAACAATTTTGGCACGCTTAGGACTCATGGGTTATAGTAATATTTTATGGAGTAACAGGAAAGAATGTTAAATTCAAATTCCCTTTGTCTACGTAATTAAATACTCCAAGTGTTTTGATATTTTCAAACCGGGTCAATTAGTTAGTTAAATAAAAACTTAAGTGTAGGGATGCTCCTATAAATCCCTTTATGTTGATGTTATCGTAGAGGATGGTAGAGTAAAAAGTTAAGAAAAAAAATCAAAGAAAAGAGAAAAAGAGTTGTTAAAAAAAGGGCTACTATCCTACGTCTATCTTTATGTTTATGTTTTTAAGTTTGTGTTTGTGTTTTGTTTTGTTTCAATTTATCTAGTGTTAGTGAGTCGAGTCTTGGCTTAGCAACGCCACGCTTTACATGCTTTTAACATAAGATTTTTGACTTGCCACCACTAAATATCCCCTATCCAACAAAACCCTTTACTTCCCTACCCTAACCCTAACGTTACAACCCTTGTAAAGACCTCTTAGATAGTTATTCCTAGGTGCTTACGCCAAAGCAGTGGAGGTTTGATCTATTCTCAAGCTGATGGTAATCTATGTACTATGCCAGGTAATGAGTGTTTATCTTCCATTTCCATTCATATTATATTTCATAATAAACCAGAGAGATGAGAGAATCCAAACACCAATTGTGAGGTGCTAGTATATAATTTCCGTGCTTGTTATGAGTATTGTGGCTTTGTAATTGTTGTAAACTATCTTAAAACCAATGCTTCATGCCCCCTAACTAATAAATTGATTGGCCAAAAGCACATTTGCTTGAGGGCAATCAAATTTCAAGTGTATGGATATTTTATAAGGATTTAAAACATACATTTTTAGGGGTTCATTTAAGCCCCAAATCAACACATTTTATATCCGTTACTACTTAAAATCGTTCCTTTTCACATTTTAGGTCTTTTGGGAGCAAAATGCTGGAATGAAGCATATTTGGACGAAAAGGAGCGATCAAAGGCACTCCAGCAGCACCTGACGGCGTCCCAACCAAAGGGCGACGCCGTCCCTCTATAGAAGTTTTGATCTAAATTACACGCCGACGGTCGGGTGAAATTCTGGTTCTAAAGCATGACGGCGTCACGCCTAAACTCTGGAAGGCGTCACTCACAATTTCCACACTAGAAGCCCAAGAACCAAGCTCATACGATGTCCTTCATAAAGACTGACGGCGTCACACTCATAAACTGACGTCGTCCCAAAGATGGCATGGCCCCCTAATGACGGCGACCTGACGACGTCACTAGCAAAAGGTTACTCTGTCGCACTTGTAAATCTATATATAGAATTTGATTTTTTTTGTTTTAAAAGGAGGTAGAACTTTGGAAAGCAAACCTAATTCAGTTGTAGTCTGACATGGACAGTATTCTAGGGTCCCATACCCTATTTTACATCATAAGATAAGTTTGTTTTTCTATTTTATCATTATGTCTACCCCATGTTCAATTGTATGTGTGGATGCTTGCTTGTTTAGCATGAGTAGCTAAATTATTCATGTGTTTACTTAGATCTATGAAACCTAGTTGTTAATTATTGTTAGGTTGTCTCTTGTCTTAATTGGTAGACGCTAGATTAAGGAAAACTGCCTTCTTTTTTAATTGTTTCGAGCTTGAACGTCCTAAATAGCAAAAAAGCTTAAGAGTGCACTTAGGCCATTCGTTGTGTTTATTGCGTGAATTGTAGCTTAAGGATAGTAGAGTATTCGGGGGAGATACCATTGTACTCGCCGATCCCGGGTAGTCCAGTGGAGAGTTGCAATTCATAGAACTAGGGAATTAGGCACCACTCTATGACCAAACAAAATACAACGCACCAATTAAGATGAGGATGTGACAATTCAACCGACCAATAAGAGATAACCAGGGAGTAAGAACATCTAAGTAAACACATCTTTAATCATCATACGAGCATATCTACAATTAGCATAATCTATCCATAGTTAATTAGTTAACTAGTTTAGTAATTAGTAAAAGTAGTAAAATCGGTAGAAGTACCACCCCCCACTCTCATACCCCGAGATATTTACCTTGCTTTCTAAAAAACCATTAAAAAGACTAAAAAGAATCTCCCTTAACCCCACCTTCTCGTCATATATCTCTTTCTAGCATTCCTATTCCCATAGAGAACGAAATCAATCCTCTGGGCTTACCACATACTGTACTACAACGATTAGGTTCACTGCCTAGAGGGTTGAAATACTTGCTCGTAGAAAAGGAAGTCTTCTCGACCCCGAGCCCCACGCATCACCTACAAAGGATATCACCAGATACATATGGTAGAAGAGGATGACGAGAAGACGACCTTCTACATAGGAAAAGGTGTGTACTGCTACAAGAAAATGCCCTTCGGTCTAAAAAACGCAAGAGCTACTTATCAGAGGCTAGTTGACAAAGCCTTCAGCAAACAGATAGGAAGGAACCTTGAGGCATATGTAGATGACATGGTCATCAAAAGCAGGACAAAGGAAGATCTGCTATTCGACATAAAAGAAACTTTCGATCAGCTCCGTGCCATCAACATGAAGTTGAACCCCAAAGAAGTGCTCTTTTGGCGTAGAGGAAGGGCAATTCTTAGGACATCTGTTCATGAAGCAAATAATCAAAGCCAATCCTTCAAAGTTCAAAGCCATCAGAGACATGCAGGCTCCTAAGTCTCTTAAGGATGTACAAAGTTTAAACGGGAAGCTAGTAGCCCTCAGCAGATTCTTTTCAAAGGGCGCAGACAGGTCCTTACCTTTCTTCAAAACACTTAAGGGTTGCACAGACAAAAAGACATTTCAGTGGAGCATGGAAGCGGAGGTTGCTTTTCAAAAGCTAAAAGAGTTCATGGAAATACTACCTACACTTACCGTCCCAATCAAAGGCGAAGTGTTGTTCATGTACATCGCAGCATCCTTCGAAAGCATTAGTGCTGTTTTACTGGCAGAAAGGGAAAAGAAGCAAATCCTTATCTACTTCGTCAGCAGTGTCCTTCAGGGAGCCGAATTAAACTATCCAGAATTGGAAAAGCTAATCTTAGCTTTAGTTTACGCTGCAAGACGCCTTCGAAGGTATTTCTAAGCTCATCCCATAACTGTGCTAAATGATAAACCAATCAAGCAGATATTATCGAATCCTAAGAAGTCGGGAAGAATAGCCAAGTGGGCTATCAAACAGATAAGGAGGATTTATCCGATCTTTGGCACCATGATAAAAAATACCTAGTTTTAAGAATATGGAACCTAAACCCGAACAAGATTGTGAGAGGTTAGAGTTGAATTACTTAGTTGCATGTGCGGGATAGATTTCAAAACATATAACACGCATGATGAATCCTTTAGGCAAATAAAACATAGTGATCAAATTTTTGAGAACGATTCTTATGACTCGGACCAAGAATCTCAAATGACTGAAGAAGGATTTGAGATACTTAGGAGTGTATTTGGGTTAGATTATACTAAAACACATGATGATATAGGTGCTCTAGATATAATGGAGAATTGGGTGAAAACTCCAAGCCCACAAGCCCTACCATCATATGAGGAATATACACCACCTATGACTTACCCGGATGAGGAAGAAGAAACTATAGGAACCCTGATTGATATAGAACCTTTGGACCAAACACCATTAGAGGATGTAGGTTTGAACACTTGTAGTGATGACCTTTCTCTTAGTTCTATGGAAGTTCCTAGTTTTGATTAACCGAAGCCTCAACCAAAAACCTTACCCAATTTCCGTCTTTAGATGTGAATTTAGGAATTGAATTAGGCCCCAATTCACCCATCAAACCATGTGGTCTGGGTAATGTTAAGATAAAGGTAGTAGACTCTAAGCCATGTAGAGTGGAAGCTAATATAGGAGTAACCCATGACCTTACACACTTAAATCACCCATTACTGATTGATAACAAGAAACATTATGGGTTTAAACCGGGTTTATTAGGCCAAGATGGGTCATTAACTAAGAATCTCTTGAAGTTGATAGAAGATGATCCATTTCTAGGAGAAAGACTTGATTCACCCGCTACACCAATAGAATTAGGTAAGGTTACAATGAAAGAAGTACACCCCTTTGAGCATAAGTATCACCCATCACCTTTTCCTCACGTGGAAAATTTCCATCCTAAGGGTGTGTATCACTACTATCACCCGCACTTAAGCTTAAGTGTAGTGAAAACTTCCCATTTATTTGTTAAATAAGGGTAGAGTCAAGCTCGTGACTCGAACAAAAATAAGCACTTCTTGGGAGGAAACCTATGTTTATTTGTTTACCTATTTTTTTTTTCATTTTTAGTTGTGTTATTTATATATCTTTTTTATTATTGGTTGATTCTCATGTTTATATTACTTTGTGAAAATGCTTTATTTTGTTTTTAACTTCGTCTTAATTGCATATAAAGGTATTTTACAAAAAGATAAGTGTAGGGAAGATCACATATATTGTAAGAACTTGCATGAACATGAGATTATCAATAATTGAAATTGTATATATTTATGTGTTTGTTAGAGGCAAATGCTTGTATCGAGTTATAATGGATGTTTTGCAGGAATTTTTCCAGGTTTTTAATGAGGTAATTTTTCCAGAAAACGTACCAGACCCTTTCTGTCAGGAGAACCTAACGGCTTCGAGATTAAAACCTGACGACGTCAGGCAATGTGGAAACAGATTCTCAGTTTCGTTTTCTATCTAACTTGTGATTTTTGGAAATTCCCAATTCTAAATTTTTGAGAAAAACTGCAAACATCCATTCCACAAGCATTATATCTTACTCGCTTTCTAGTTTAGTTTTGTTTCATATATAGTTTACCGTCGATTTTACGTGAAGGTTTTGTTTGTTTTCTTACAAGTGTGCAGGTTATATTAGACAAGAACCAGAAACACATATTGGAAGCAATGGTCATTACTTATTCATTCTTCTTGGAGGAGGATTTAACAACAACTTCATACATATCCTATCGAGCTAATTAGGGGAATATTAGTTTTTTTCTCTTTTAACTTACATTCCTTTATCATAACTTTGATACTTTCGGAGAACATTGGGGACAATGTTCAGTTTAAGTGTAGGGAGGGAGAATAAAACGGGAACTTAGAAACTATTCGCTCACTTGATTATTTGTCTTCTCCTTGGTAATTTGTGTAATAAACTAGGTGAAATATTTGTTAGGTTAATTTTAGCACCAAATTTAAAATTTTGTATGACATTTACGAGCTAAACTTTAGTCTTAATAAAGCGTCTCTTGGATAGGAATTATATGACTAACACAAAAACCGTATACCATGCAAATTACACCCCAAAAATGTGAGGTTCGCCCCTAGATATTTAGGAATAAAGGCATTCACCTTTAATGCTTAGTGAGTGTACCGGTAGTATAATAGATTCTAGAACTTGTTTTGTGATACATTCCAAGATCGCTAGTGAGACTACATTCGTGTAGTTATGATTAACTAAATGATAAGAGGCATTTGAATAACCCTTGTTTTAAACCTGTAATATAATTACCTCCTCCACATCGGTTGAGTAATTTTCCCCACACCCTTGCGATGTACTCATTTTTAGTATACGATACCCCTAGTTAACCCCTCAGAGCCTATCCTTTTCACGGTTCTCGTGATGTTTCGGTTTTCCAGAATATCAATAAAGAGCATTGTTTACAATCCACCCCCAAATGTTACAACCAAATCGCCTTAGCCTACCTTGTATGCACTCATCTTTAGTACATTATTGTTATCATTACTAAACCCTTAGATCAATTATCTAGTTACTTGCATGGTTGCTAAGTCGAGTCATATCATTTGTAAACAATTTTGGCACGCTTAGGACTCATGGGTTAAAGTAATATTTTTTGGAGTAACAGGAAAGAACGTTAAATTCAAATTCCCTTTGTCTACGTAATTAAATACTCCAAGTGTTTTGATATTTTCAAACCGGGTCAATTAGTTAGTTAAATAAAAACTTAAGTGTAGGGATGCTCCTATAAATCCCTTTATGTTGATGTTATCGTAGAGGATGGTAGAGTAAAAAGTTATGAAAAAAAAATTGAAAAAAAAATCGAAAAAAAAGAGAAAAAGAGTTGTTAAAAAAAGGGCTACTATCCTACGTCTATCTTTATGTTTATGTTTTTAAGTTTGTGTTTGTGTTTTGTTTTGTTTCAATTTATCTAGTGTTAGTGAGTCGAGTCTTGGCTTAGCAACGCCACGCTTTACATGCTTTTAACATAAGATTTTTGACTTGCCACCACTAAATATCCCCTATCCAACAAAACCCTTTACTTCCCTACCCTAACCCTAACGTTACAACCCTTGTAAAGACCTCTTAGATAGTTATTCCTAGGTGTTTACGCCAAAGCAGTGGAGGTTTGATCTATTCTCAAGCTGATGGTAATCTATGTACTATGCCAGGTAATGAGTGTTTATCTTCCATTTCCATTCATATTATATTTCATAATAAACCAGAGAGATGAGAGAATCCAAACACCAATTGTGAGGTGCTAGTATATAATTTCCGTGCTTGTTATGAGTATTGTGGCGCTTGTAATTGTTGTAAACTATCTTAAAACCAATGCTTCATGCCCCCTAACTAATAAATTGATTGGCCAAAAGCACATTTGCTTGAGGGCAATCAAATTTCAAGTGTATGGATATTTTATAAGGATTTAAAACATACATTTTTAGGGGTTCATTTAAGCCCCAAATCAACACATTTTATATCCGTTACTACTTAAAATCGTTCCTTTTCACATTTTAGGTCTTTTGGGAGCAAAATGCTGGAATGAAGCATATTTGGACGAAAAGGAGCGATCAAAGGCACTCCAGCAGCACCTGACGGCGTCCCAACCAAAGGGCGACGCCGTCCCTCTATAGAAGTTTTGATCTAAATTACACGCGACGGGTCAGGTGAAATTCTGGTTCTAAAGCATGACGGCGTCACGCCTAAACTCTGGAAGGCGTCACTCACAATTTCCACACTAGAAGCCCAAGAACCAAGCTCATACGATGTCCTTCATAAAGACTGACGGCGTCACACTCATAAACTGACGTCGTCCCAAAGATGGCATGGCCCCCTAATGACGGCGACCTGACGACGTCACTAGCAAAAGGTTACTCTGTCGCACTTGTAAATCTATATATAGAATTTGATTTTTTTTGTTTTAAAAGGAGGTAGAACTTTGGAGAGAAACCCTAGTTCAGTTGTAGTCCGACATGGACAGTATTCTAGGGTCCCATACCATATTTTACATCATAAGATAAGTTTGTTTTTCTATTTTATCATTATGTCTACCCCATGTTCAATTGTATGTTTGTATGCTTGCTTGTTTAACATGAGTAGCTAAATTATTCATGTGTTTGCTTAGATCTATGAAACCTAGTTGTTAATTATTGTTAGGTTGTCTCTTGTCTTAATTGGTAGACGCTAGATTAAGGAAAACTGCCTTCTTTTTTAATTGTTTCGAGCTTGAACGTCCTAAATAGCAAAAAAGCTTAAGAGTGCACTTAGGCCATTCGTTGTGTTTATTGCGTGAATTGTAGCTTAAGGATAGTAGAGTATTCGGGGGAGATACCATTGTACTCGCCGATCCCGGGTAGTCCAGTGGAGAGTTGCAATTCATAGAACTAGGGAATTAGGCACCACTCTATGACCAAACAAAATACAACGCACCAATTAAGATGAGGATGTGACAATTCAACCGACCAATAAGAGATAACCAGGGAGTAAGAACATCTAAGTAAACACATCTTTAATCATCATACGAGCATATCTACAATTAGCATAATCTATCCATAGTTAATTAGTTAACTAGTTTAGTAATTAGAAAAAGTAGTAAAATCGGTAGAAGTACCACCCCCCACTCTTATACCCCGAGATATTTACCTTGCTTTCTAAAAAACCATTAAAAAGACTAAAAAGAATCTCCCTTAACCCCACCTTCTCGTCATATATCTCTTTCTAGCATTCCTATTCCCATAGAGAACGAAATCAATCCCCTGGTCTTACCACATACTATACTACAACGATTAGGTTCACTGCCTAGATGTTTGAAATACTTGCTCGTAGAAAAGGAAGTCTTATCAACCCCGAACCCCATGCATCACCTACAAAGGATATCACCAGATACAGATGGCAGAAGAGGATGATGAGAAGACGGTCTTCTACATAGGAAAAGGTGTGTACTGCTACAAGAAAATGCCCTTCGGTCTAAAAAATGCAGGAGCTACTTATCAGAGGCTAGTTGACAAAGCCTTCAGCAAACAGATAGGAAGGAACCTTGAGGCATATGTAGATGACATGGTCATCAAAAGCAGGACAAAGGAAGATCTACTATTCGACATAAAAGAAACTTTCGATCAGCTCCGTGCCATCAACATGAAGTTGAACCCCAAAGAAGTGCTCTTTTGGCGTAGAGGAAGGGCAATTCTTAGGACAACTGTTCATGAAGCAAATAATCAAAGCCAATCCTTCAAAGTTCAAAGCCATCAGAGACATGCAGGCTCCTAAGTCCCTTAAGAATGTACAAAGTTTAAATGGGAAGCTAGCAGCCCTCAGTAGATTCTTATCAAAGGGCGCAGACAGGTCCTTACCCTTCTTCAAAACACTTAAGGGTTGCACAGACAAAAAGACATTTCAGTGGAGCATGGAAGCGGAGGTTGCTTTTCAAAAGCTAAAAGAGTTCATGGAAATACTACCTACACTTACCGCCCCAATCAAAGGCGACGTGTTGCTCATGTACATCGCAGCGTCCTTCAAAAGCATTAGTGCTATTTTTCTGGCAGAAAGGGAAAAGAAGCAAATCCTTATCTACTTCGTCAGCAGGGTCCTTCAGGGAGCCGAATTAAACTATCCAGAATTGGAAAAGCTAATCTTAGCTTTAGTTCACGCTGCAAGACGCCTTCGAAGGTACTTCTAAGCTCATCCCATAACTGTGCTAACTGATAAACCAATCAAGTAGATATTATCAAAGCCTGAGAAGTCAGGAAGAATAGCCAAGCGGGCTATCGAACTAGGGGAGCACGAGATAGAATACAAGGGCAGAAATTATATCAAAGGGAAAATACTAACGGATTTCTTGGCAGAGACACCCTCTGAGCCCAGCCAGAACAAAAAAGTTGTAGAATAGAAGCCCTCGAAGGCGGAGGAAGGGTGGAAGTTGTTCACTGATGGGGCCTCTAGCTCTGATGGATCAGGGGTAGGATTAATGCTAGTCATTCCATAAGGAAAGGAGTACACTTACGCACTCCGTTTTGAATTTGATGCTACTATAAATGAGGCAGAGTATGAAGCGCTGTTAGCAGGCCTCCGACTTGCTAAAGACATGGAGGTCCAGTACTTGGCTATTTTTTGTTGACTCACAACTAGTAGCTAACAAAATCAAGGGCTCCTATGAGGAAAGGCAACCTGTCATTAAGCAGTACCTAGATAAAGCCAAGGAAATGCTCTAGGGATTCAGTTCCTATGTCATAGAGCACATTCGAAGGAACCATAAATAGAAGGCAAACGCATTAAGCAAGTTGGCCTCAATGGCATTCGCACATCTTATAAAGGAGGTTCTAGTTGAAGTGTTAGCGGAAAGGTCAATAATAAGGAATGAAGTAGTTGATGTTATCCTTGATAAGAAGCATCTTGCCGGAGGATCCAAAATCACCACGAAAGGTCCGGATAAAAGCACCGCAATATAGGATCACGGGAAATTACTTATACCGAAGGTCTTTCTTGTCTCCATGTCTCCGTTGTGTAGGACCCAAGCAAGCTTCGAACATCATTCAAGAGATACACGAAAGGTTTTGCAGCCTATATGCACGACCCCGCTCTGTTGTCTCTATAATAATGAAGTTATGATATTAGTATCCTTCAATGCACAGAGATGTTGTCGATATAATTAAAAAATACGAAGCTTTTCGAATTCATTCTCGAGTCCCAAGGCTACCAAAGCAAGAGATGAAATCCGTTGCATCCGCATGGCCTTTCAGTCAATGGGGAATCGATATAGTTGGTCCCTTACCAATCGCTCCAGGAGGGGTCAAGTTTTTGGTCGTAGACATCGATTACTCTACAAAATGGGTTGAAGCCAAACATTTGGCATCAATCACAGGAAAGCATATGGAAAAGTTCGTATGGGAACACATTATTTGCCGATTTTGGGTCCCTCATATCATCATCTCAGACAACGGAAAGCAGTTTTCCGGAGGGTTATTTCCTGTATTCTGCAGAGGTTTAAACATCAAGCAATCATTCACCTCCGTTTACCATCCTCAAGGTAACGGGAAGGAGGAAGTCACCAATAGAGATGTAATCAAGGGGATCAAACGGAGGCTCGGTCGAAGCCATCATGGTTAGGTGGATGAGCTACCTCAAGTGCTCTGGGTGCACATGACGCATACCAAGTCTAGCCATGGCGAGGCACCTTTTAGCCTAACATATGGGACTGAAGCCGTGATACCTTCGGAAGTAAGTGTCGAAATGGAGCGTGTCATGAATTTTGAAGCATCAGAAAATGAAGCACGACTCCGTGAAAATCTTCACTTACTCGAAGAAAGAAGGGAAATTGCCTCAATCGGAGAGGCCGTTCACAAGCAAAAGATTGAAAAGTACTACAACAACAGGGTTAGACCTTCAACATTCAAGCTAGGCGAATACGTCCTTCGACTTAACAGTGCAAGAAGGGCTGAATATCAGGGAAAACTAGGGCCTACATGGGAAGGACCCTATGTCATAATAGAAGCTTATGGCAATGGAGCCTACATGATGGAGACCCTCGAGGGCAACGCTATTTGGAATGGCACTACCCTTCATAAGTTTTACATATAAAACTTACCATGCCTAAGGACATTTTCATTTGTTTTCAACTAATGTACTGCATTCTTCTCACTTGGGGAAAGAAGCATTAATGGTAGGCGTCTTAATTTTCATTTCTTAAAATGATGTAATCCTCCCTACCCACTTAATGATATAACACATTTACCTTAAATATCTTGTTTTGTTCTAATACAACAAAGATTGGTTCAGCCAAGTCATTTATAAGTTTCAATGTTGAAGGGATGAAACAGGACAACTATAAGTCTTGAATACATATACAACATCCATCAAAACTTCACATTAACTTTCCTAAGTGGTCTTAAGGTATTCCAAGCCTTATGTTACCCAAAGGATAAAGACGGAGTGGGTCGCAACCCTCTGTCAGCAATTAAATTATATGATTGTTATATTCTTTGTGCAGAATTTACACACAATAAGGCTATGAATCTACCATACGCCTTAGGCTATGAATCTACACACAATAAGGCTATTAATTACACACAGAATTTACACACAATAAGGCTATGAATTAACGTACGAGAATAACAAACATCACATCAAAATTGAGACATAGTCTCCATTTGTAGATTTTTTAAATATGTTAGCACACCTAGCATAAGGCCATAGCCCAGAAGATAAGTCTAAAACATTGTCTGAGGGAAGGCCAAAGCCTTAGAAAAAATAAAGTTAAATTGTTTCACATCAGGCCGAAGCCTGGAAAGCATTGACTGATAATTGTTTAAGAGGGTACATACCACCCTCGGGGCCAAATTACTGCCAACATGGCAGCCTTCACTAGTTCTTTGAGCAGGTTGTATCAACTGGTGGTGGTGATGGAAGCTTCACAGAAGGGGTCTTCTTGCTGGAAAAAACAGGTTGAATTTTCTTGTGCTTCTTGGAGAGGAGGTCTTCGATATAGGTAGTAAGGTCCTTCGTTGCTTCGACGAGGAAGGGGTATTCAACAGTGGATAATGCATACCGACATCAACATATAATTTCTCAGTTGTAGGCCGATAGTAGGGCACATTGACAAGAACCACGGGCTTACATGTTTTTGCAATCTCCTCCAAGGTGGTGCACTTACATAAAAGATGGCTGCATTAACCAGTTTTCCCACCACTTCTCCCACCTCATCACTTTGATATAGCTCCATAGCTATATAGGGAACAACTTTGGAGACCACATCAGCTCCATCCTTTTTTGCAACAAAGATTCAAGCCATCTACATCCTACATCAACTTGATCTCTTACTCTCCAAGCCTGGCCCTCTCAGTTTCCAAACCTGCACATTTAGATGTCAGAGCAGCAACCTGTTCCTTGTAACCTATAATCTTGGCCTCTTCAAGCTTAAGCCTGCACACTCCGCACGGCTAGCAGTAAGCTGTTGTTCAAGCTTTTGGATGTCTGCACGCAGGTCTTGAACAAGAGGATTCTTTTCAAAATCCTCCATTGCCTCTTCAAATTTTGTCTTTAGATCTGCATATTGCTGATCCCTGGCGTTCTCTCTGGCAAGCATGACATTCATCTCCTCCCTAGCAGATTTTACAGCACGCAGAAGCTCTCTGGTCTGGGTATTAAGGTGGTTGTCAAGAACAACCTGTCTAGTATAGCTCTTATCATGCAGGTCATACAGCTTCTCCATTGACTTGTTATCCAAAGCCCCTGTCTAACCAGCTGGGGTCACATGCTCAACTAGCAAATGACAAGCTAGTGGGGTTGGAAGCTCCTTAGTGTTCGGAAGACCTGCATAAATTCACACAATTAGAAGAACAAAGCGTTATAACAAGTTATCAATATAGGAAGGTAGGATTACCATGAATATCATCATCACTAGGTCCTTTGAGAGCTGGATGAATAACTGTTTTACCTTGTGTACTCTTCTGCCTGGTGGTTCGAGAGGGATGAGTGGCCAATATCATCTTCCTTTTAGAAGTAGACTTTGTTGCCTTGGCACTCATCCCCGTCCTGCTTCGAACCCTATCTGAAATACCAGAGGACCCCACGATCATAAGTTGATCCTTATACGGAGGATCATCAGAGTCAGCCACATTCTCAACAAGCTGGGTGGTTTCCTCGTGGTCTTTTTCTTTGGAAGGCTATGCAGAAGAAATAGGCTCAATCCTTTGGGCATCAATATCATTGTTGTTCACAGAAACAGACGGGGAACCAATACCATAACTCACATCTTTGGCTTCCTTCGGGATGAAACTCACTTCTTTTGCACCTCCCGCTACAACAAAGTTTCGGAAGGCCATTCCTGCAACAAGAGAGGCAAAAGATAAATATCAGCATATAAGTTTCTAATTTTAAATTAAATGGAAATATACATACTTTCTCCACAAAATATAATTTCAGAAAGCAAAGGGGAGCCCTCCCAATTATCAGCAATGCCAGCCATAAACAAGATAGGCTGAGGAAAGGTTTGACAGTCAGCTGGGTGACGACAAAGATGCTGGTACAAAGGATCTCTTCTTACTGTGTATGGTAGCGGATCATTGAACTGTTTCTCATCATACTAGAACTCTTCACTCAACAACACAAGGTACTGTGGGGGTACAATGGTATTCTGAATGTAGAAAAACTTTCCTTTCCTATTTCTAATATTGGTAAAGGGTCTATTAGTCAAATGTGGCACATCCTGCTCTCCTCTTTTTGCCAAGGTTAACCAATCTCCACCAGGGTAGAGGTTTACAAAACCCCTAAGAACAGTCAATGATTGTTCATACTCATAAGCTTTACACATAAAAATGTATGTCATGAGTTTGGCTAAGCCAAAAGGGTTAAACCTAGAAATGTGTACTTCATAATATTGAAACAGCTCTAAAAACAGGGGGTGGAGTGGTGTCCTTAGGTTAGATGTTGTAAAAGCATGAATATACAGGCCAACATACCCTTTGGGTGCATCATAAATACCTTGGCGTTTGGTGGGTAACATCACCTTAAACTCTTTGGGTATAGGATAATCTGTGAGGAAGGTGTGTAGCTCTTCCTTAGACATAGTGCATCTTTGTTGCCTAATTATGAATTTTGCGTTGCCACCTATAGGGGAAATACGCAAACAAGTTAAGAAATAAGAAGATCGAAGGATGGAATACGTTACCTTATGATCAGACGGATGAACGAAAGCACAATGTTATGTGTATGTAAATTTTAGGCGGAAGGTAAAAGTGATTTAGGATTTACAGTATAAATTTTGTATACTCTTTCCCCTTCTTATCTCAGCCACACGTGTCATTTGGATCACCACCTATCCAGATTTCAAAATACTTTCAAAATTTGAAAGAATATTTTGCAATTACTGAGATATAGGTTGTTTGGTTATAAGTACGCGCATTTAATGCGTACTTAGTAAAAGCGCAACTAACGCCTTCTGTACAAATTTGTGACAAAGGGGGTTTTTGTGTGTGCATTTTTTATTTGTAAGCAATATACCCACGTCCGTATATATCACTTGAGATTGGGGGCTTGATGGCGTACCCTCCGATCAGGTCGAAGGACACCCCTTCGATCTCGGTCGAACCTTCATCTCGAAGGACTAAGTCAATCTTCTGAAGTCATCATTGGCGTCAAACCATTTATCACTGATATGGTTACCAATTAGGAATTCGCCAATCAAAGGCCTAAGCCCTTCGGGGTATGACCTTAAGAACACTAAAACGAACAAGGCTAAGACTTGGTCCATCCAACATCCCCTCTTTCTCCTTAGCTTTCCCGCCAAGGCAGGGAGAATGGCACATTAAGCCTTAGCGGTTACCACAAACCACGGGACGCCCCCATGATCTCCGAAACATGTGCAAACACTCTCCAAGCCTATTTTCTTCCCTATAAATAGATTGGACGAGTCATTACTGATGGTATGTTCACTTAACACTATATTTCTTACATCAAACTTACCTACATCCTGTAACACATACTTATTCACACGCTGGAGGTAGTTCCCAGGGTCCAACCCCTACACAATCACTTAACGAAGTGTTTCATTATTTCTTACTGCAGATTGGCTACAAGCTTGGCGCAAGCACAACACCCTTATACCCTTCGATCACCATCGTAAGGCCCGGTCGTACGATTTATTGTACAATCATATATATATATATATATATATATATATATATATATATATATATATATATATATATATATATATATATATATATATATATATATATATATATATATATATATATATATATATATATATATATATATATATATATATAGGAGGCATGACGTAGATTATCCGCAATTGCCACCTCAATGCCATGTAATTCATTTTAATGCCATGTAATCATTAGTTGTCCACCTAAGCAATATTTTTGTCCACCTAAGCAATATTTTTTTAATTTAATTAGCTATTAAGTAAATTTCGTATTTTTTTTAATTAATGTTTGAAATTTTTTTTAAAAAAGGAGCCTTGCAAGGATTGAACCTTGGTTATTTGGTTGAATAACATATGTGTTTACCACTAAGGCAACACAACTTTTTGGAATATATGTTGCAAGTCCAAAATTATAAATCTATGCAACCAATTATGTAGGAGAACCCCTACAACTTAGGTAACCCTAAACAAAACATATATGTAAAAACTTATATACGGTTCATTATATTTTTTTCTCAAAAACCCTAATATCCTTTTTTTCCTCCCAATCTCTTCTAATGTTCGGTTTACTGATTTTTTTGTTTTCTTCATCACAGGTTTGCAACCATGGACGCTTGACATGTCGTGTAATGTTTCTTCTAACTAAAATTATGCTTGATATATTTTTGTGTAATGGACGCTTGGCATGAGGTTTATCTTTAGGAAATTGTTCGTATATTGGAAATTGTTTGTTTACACATCTAATATCAATGACTTCAAGTGTTTAGAATGGTACTAACGGTACACCATGTGCAGCGTAAGGTGCCTTTGATACAATAACGGAATACAATTATAGTTTTATATACATTGTATTTATAATGGTTTTCGTATGTCGAACCAAACTTTTACACAATGAGAAGTTCTTATATTGCTTTTTAATCTCGATTCTTTGAAGGAATGGCTCCAATATTGTCAACGGTGGCATTACGCCTGGCATTAACGAGAGCTTCTTGAAGGTAAACACTAAATAAACTATTGGCGTGAACAACTTCCAAGAGAAAAAGAAAGAGATACCCATCTAAAATGATCGAGATTTTTTAGGATATACATGAAGCAAAGGATAGAAATTCAGAAGGGTCGAAGATTGTTGCAGAAAATAAGCCAGCTTTAAAGAAAACAAACCATATGAGCATGTGGCATATGATCCATCGGTATGTGGTATATGGTCTTGCAACTGAATCCGATGGTGACACAGTAGTTGAGCCAGTTGTCGAGGAAAATAAATCACATACAAAAGGTATATAATTTATGCTCTAATCAGTTATTGGTTATTTAGCTCCTAACTAGGATGCATAATGCTTTGCTTAGGCTGCAATAGTTATAACACTTTGATCAGATATTGTAAAAACATGTGACTTAAATTATTGATTTAGTGACACCGTGATTAAAATTGTATTTTACCATAAAAGTAGTTTATTCAGATTCTAATGAAAATTATTATATACAGGTTATCGACATAGAACCCTCATCTTAATGGCAGAGGTATTGCTTTCCTTTTTGCAGCTACAAGTTGTAGTTTTAGTTTTAGTTTGTGCAGGTTAAACTATGGCTGATTATGGTTCTATTAGGTATTTTTGATCATGGGTTATTCGTTTCGTAGGGTATGGATGTGTAATGTAATGATATCTATTTTTTTTAAGATAAACCACAAATTTCAATGTATACAATCAAGCCTGTCGCCTATGGAAACTCCGTTTTTTACTCTCCTTTCTGGACCACCATCTTTCTCACAATATGATGCCCAAAAGGTATTGAGCTCAAAACCATTAAATCCGTCTGGCAAAGCTCATGTCAACAATAGCAGTTCTGAGGTTGGTCCCACACACCGTGAAGCCTCATTTGTTCCCCCAAGCTACAATCGCAAAACATTGATAACCACTACCTGAAGTCCAAAATTGAAAATTCTCCACTTGCTCCAATCAAGACTTTGGTAAGTGATAGTGGAAATCGTGTTTCCAGTTTGCATGATCTCATGCAGGCTAGAAGAGTAAGTGATCCAAGCTTAGAGTCTGTTAAGGCTGCTAATTATCACACATCGCATGGCATTGCACAATTGCATGGATTCTCTTCTCCGAAAGCTGTTCAGGGTTCTGGTCCATCTCCAGCGCAGAGTGGGAAACTTCCTAGCTCTTCCATTCCTCAACTATCTCTTGTTGTAAGTGGTTTACGATGCGTGTTTTGTCTGTATGCAAGTGAGTGCTTACTTTGTTACACCATTTTTGTTAGTTGTTACTAGATTAGGGGATAGTCATTTCAGGTTTTACTCATAAGCTCTAATTTTGGATTTATATTTTTTGAAAGGTGGGGGGATCTGTTTCTCAGCAATAGTGGACTGCTTGGAGTTGTTTGTTCATGTCATGGTTATCACATGTCGATAGCTTAATTTTTGGAGGTATTGTTTCTAAGGTGTGCTTTGTGGATTCATCACTGGATCCCATAAAGATGTTTACGATGATAGAATTGTTTATTGTTTCTTCTACTTGTCTGTAGCATTCAGGTTTGCGAGATGTTAATCCTGGGGACTCGGTTCATATGGACAGTGGTGAGCCCATAGTTCAGTGGCGAAAGGTCTACTTCACTAAATTTAGGGTAAGTTGTCCTGAGAATTTGATCTCCATGTCTTTCAATGTGGCTCATGCCTTCAAAATTATATTTCTTTTGTTTTTATCCAAAATCACATTTGTCGCATCCAATTGGTTTACCTGTATGGATTTAACGATATTGGATTATTTATGCATCTAAAATACATATTTCATTAGAGCTATATTTTTTTCAATAGTTTAACCCATAAAAAAAACATAAGTCGACCCGTTTATAAGTTAAGGGTCGAAATAGGTTTAGTGTGCAATATGTGCTGTTTAGGCAGAATCTATTTCAGGGCTGTTCAAACAGAAAGACTTTTAGGGACTGTTTGAGCATTATTTATTTTAGTCACCCATTAGAACCCTTACAACATCAACTAAACCCCCTTACAGCATCGTTGGACTTATTTATGTTGAGTGTAAGAGAGCTAGATAAATAGTTGGATGTAATAAGAAAGCAGATTGCTTATCATGACTGTTATGCACATACAATAGTAGAGTGGAATTTTATTTCCTTTAACGGATACAAAAATATATTCAAGTTGACAAAACATTGGTTCTTTTGTGCACAAACCTACAACTTTGTGGTTCTCTATTGTCAACCAGAAGTCGCATATCGATACACATATACATATATCAATTCCACTTGCTATAGCTAACATTTTATTAGCTGATTTTAAAAGGCTGTTGAGGTAGCCACGGAAGGGAATTCATACGCGGAAAACCAGACCAACGGAATAAAAAAAATCCTTTTACCGAATATTTAATACAGAAACACTCACACGTTTTCTGTATTATATGGCTATTGGTGTGTTCTCTTCACAAGAACCTCATTGGTAAAACATGATGGAGAAGTTATTCTGTACATCTACTTAGAATATATACATGTAAAATACGTAAATTAGTTACACATATATATACTGTCACATTAGCCGACTCATCTGGTCCCAAACTCCCTCTTAAGTTTCAACTTTGTTCCCAGACCAAACCAGCTGACAAGCCGGTATTTATTGTCTATTTTAAAAAATATTTTAATAGGACACTAATAAACTAAAAGAACACCGACAACCCGTCGTAGCAATGATAATGACAAAGTTAATATGGATATATGTTTGAATATTTCCTTTTGTAAAGCTGTGTAGAATAATGATCAATAAGCTAATTGGTATTTTTTGATTTTTCCTTCTTTCATATTGCATATATAAAAGTAATCATAGATTATTATAGATATGTAGAATATATAATGATCTAAAAACGTTTTCTATAATTTTGCTAATACCAACTAATTCTAAAAGGACTAAATTGGGTAACCTATAAAATGCAACATTGATTGCTATTTATGCAAACTAGAGTTTTGCTGCAATTGAAGGGATCTGATGGGGTTGGGCTGGAGTAATTTGGCTTTACAACACTGTATTGTACATCCCACTTGATCTCAACAAGTTCTTTATTAGATATGCTATAAGTGGTAGAGTGTGGGATCTGGTTATTGATCAATGGGTGTGTAAAATGCTAGCCGAGTGTTTGATACAAGTTCGTAGCGTTCAGTTAGATACTTGAAATATATTCTTGTTTCTTGCCGGTTCCTTTCACCAGGAAAATGAACTTTTGGAAGGAAGATCTTGAACTTAAATGGGCTCAAGCACAAAGAACACTACACTGACTGGACCCACCAGAAATGCAGTATGTTGAATGCAACAACCACAGTGAACTTAATCAAATGGCTGAGGATGCAAAATGCCAAGCAGAGATGACACGGTAAACTACTATTCTTTTCACTCTATATACCAATAGTTTAGACGAAAACATCTATATGAAAATATGAAGTTTCTACTATCTAATGAAATTATATATAGTTTTGGCAATACACGTAAATTAATTATTTTCTGATACATTGAATGAATGTTTAATGGTGCAGTCTGCTAGAGTTGCTTATGCTGAAAGGTCATGTGGAATCAGTTGTAAAGTTAAAGAACATCGACATCGATACTATTCAGCAATCATACATAGTTTGAGGAGCACATCATACATAATGCTCCTGACTTCCATCTGGACACATAGTATTAAGTAGCATCTCTTCTACTAAGAAATGAAAACGGCAAAAGAAAGAACCGGCTGAAGCTTCTGAACAGGGTGCAGTCACTTCAGCTGATCAGGTTGCAGTCCCTTTGGCTAATCAGGGTGTTGTTACTTTGGCTGATCAGGGTGCGGTCACTTTGGCTAATCAGTATGCAGTCACTTTGGCTGATCAAGGTGCGGTCACTTTGGCTTATCAGGGAACTATTAAACGAACTGGGTTTGATTTGAGTTCTGACCTAAATATCCAGCCAAATTCGGTGTCCATGAAGCTATTGCATTGGATGACAAATTGCCATCTCAAAATACTTACGCTAATGAAGCTCTCGGCTTGGATGGCAAATTGCTTTCTCAAAATAATTCTGCCAATGTATCTCTCGGGTTGGATGTCAATTTACTATCTCAAAATAACTACGCTCATGAAGCTTCTGGGTTGGATGTCAAATTACTATCTCAAAATAATTATGCGGGTAAAGCTCTCGGGTTGGATGGCAAATTACTATCTCAAAATAATTCTGTTAATGCTGCTCCGGGGTTAGATAGCAGATTACTAGCCCAAAATAATTCTACGATTGAAGCTCTCCGGTTGGATGAAAAATAAACTTCTCAAGATAATTCTGCTAATCAAGACATTGACGAAGTGCGAAAGAAAGTTGACGAGTTGTTAAACACAAGTGTATCTTGATGAATATTCTTAAAGGTACTAGAATTTTAGTTAGTTAATTGTCCTTTATTATGTACAGTCAACAATAGTTACTCGTGTTTGTGGGAAAATTGATTGAGTTTGTCGATGCGGGGAATGCTATTGATCACTATAGTCCGTTCAACCGACGGTTCACGAAACAGCCTATAGGCAATTTCTATTATCTTTTTAGTGATGCAAATTTAATCTTATATAGGTGTAATCTTGGAATTATGTTTATTAAATGACATGAGCCTTCATTGATAGAATTGGATTCTCCAATTAAATATGACAAATACATCGATCATGTTAGTTGTTTATAGACATTGTTATTTATCTTATTCTTTTAGAACGATAACTAACTATCTCACAATATATAAACCACACAAGTTTATCTCACTAAATTCATCTCACATGCTTATAACACGACTTAAAAACAAACCTATTTGGTACGGGACATTATCACATAACATGGAATATTGATGCACAAAGCCTCTTATATATAGATACTATTATTATCACTTTATCTAACTAATAATCTTCCCATTTTAAAGCATGTATATAGAAAAACAATATTTTTCAAGCAAGGAAGAATGTGCAATACACAGTATAGACATACAAAGTGAAAAAACAAAGGATTAACACTTTATTTAACATGGAGTATTTGGTAGGGGACATTATCACGTAACATGGAGTATTGATGCACAAAGCCTCTTATATATAGACACTATTATTAACACTTTATCTAACTAATAATCTTTCCATCTTAAAGCATGTATATAGAAAAACAATATTTTTCAAGCAATGTAGTCTTATTTTCATAGAAATTGTAGATGAAATTGTTCTAAAAACAAAGTATGACTCTATTTAGTAAAGTAATTTAACAATTACCGTTTCAGAAAAAAGCCCACTTTCAAAACATTTCATATCAACCTTCTTACGATAAAGAAAAATATGTTAACAATAATTATAAGTCATGCCCGCCCATTGGGCGGGCTTTGAAATCTAGTATATATATATATATATATATATATATATATATATATGGGATATAATGAGAAGGGTCATTATAATGAAAAGTCTAGAAAGGATTGTGGTGGTGACATATGTCACCTCCCGCCACATCACCATGCCACATCAACACCCCCCACCCCCCCGGTGAAAAAAAATTTCCCGCCAAAAAATTTTTTTTTGGGGCAAAATTTTTTTTCCCGCCAAAAATTATTACTGCATCACAGTTATAAAGTTACTGCATTACAATAATAATGCATCTACTGCTAGTACACTTGAAACTGCTGCTGGATCAGCTGCTAGTTATAAAGTTACTGAATCACAATAATAATTGTGATGCAGTAACTTTGGTGCATCTGCTGCTAGTACACTTGAAACTTCTGCTAGATCTGCTGCTAGTTATTAGTTCTGCATCACAATAATAATTGTGATGCAATAACTTTGGTGCATCTGCTGCTAGTACACTTGAAACTGCTGCTGGATCTGCTGCTAGTTATAAAGTTACTGCATCACAATAATAATTGTGATGCAGTAACTTTGGCGCATCTGCTGCTAGTACACTTGAAACTGCTGCTAGTTATAAAGTTACTGCATCATAATAATAATTGTGATGCAGATAACTTTGTGCATCTGCTGGTAGTACACTTGAAACCTGCCTGCTGGATCGCTGCTAGTTTGAAGGAATCTACTGCTTGTGATGCAGTAATTTTTATAACAGTGATGCAGTAAAACAAATTTGGCGGGAAAAAATTTTTTTTGCCAAAATTTTTTTTTTGGCGGGAATTTTTTTTCCAGGGTGGGTGGGTGGGTGGTGACACGTGTCATATGACGTGGCATGATGATGTGGCAAAGTGACACATGTCACCTCCACATTCATTCCTACCATTCTCATTATAAGAAAAACTTTTCATTGTCTCCCTACCCTCTCTCTCTATATATATGTGTATATATATATATATATATATATATATATATATATATGGGATATTATGAGAAGGGATCTTAATATAAAAAGGCTAGGAAGCCACCAAATTTCGCCACGTGTCCCCTCCTACCCCTTCCTTTATTTTATAACTTTGAGGGGTATATTCGACATTTTACCACTAGAGTATATAAAGTTTATTTTTTTATTCTTTCTCCTTTGTAAATTGCAGATCGTGTTTCACACACACACACACACTCTACTGTATTGTTCTCCACCATGTAACTACCTTACCTACCTTCTTCTCCACCATTTAACCGCCTGTCTCCACCGTGATATCCACCATCTTCTCCACTGTGGTGTTCAGATGTCGATCAAGTGTTCATCTTCAATGAATAATGTGTGTTTATCATGAACTAATAATGAATGTTTATCATCAATAACTAGTTCATCATGAAGGAATAATGATTGTAAGATCTTAATTATTTTTTGTTAATTTACTTTATTTTAATTCGAATACTTAATTGTAATTAATTAATATGTTTTTGTTGATTTCTAGTGAATTTAGTTGAATTAAAACATTCATTCAGTATGTATTTGAGCAAAAAAGTAGATGAAAAGCGTTTATGTGGAACCTGCACACCAATGTTTGATAAAATGCCTACATGATATTTTACAACTGTGATGCACTAGTTTCGTATTGTCATGCAGTAGTGTCGTACTGTAATGCACTAGTTGTTCGTACACCTTATGATGAAATTGTTGCTAAAAGTTTTATTCACTTATATTGATAACATTTTTTGTGTAATTATTGACCTAAATATGTTATATTTAATTTCATTAAAACTACATCTTGTTACTTTTAGATCTGGAACAAAATGTTAAAACAATATATACAAAAGGTGTTTAGGAAAGTAGCATACAAGGTGTTTGATACAATGTCTCAATGAGACTTTATAACAGTCATGCACTAATTTTACATCTAATGCACTAATTTTTACACTGTGGTGCATCAGTTGTTAATTATACACTGTGATGCATCTGTTTTGAATTGCTGATGCAGTAGGTGTTTGTTTATGTAAAATATAAATCTAAAAGCTTATTTTTTAGTTTAGGATATGAGTAAAAAATGTTTGTATGTGCGATTGCATGTATGGTGCCGTTGTTCTATAACTTTAGTATAATATGTGTTTATTTATGACAAATGAATATCTATTAACTAGTTGTTTTGTTATTTTATCATAAAAAGACTTGTATATTTAGATGTATGTTTGATGTAACAATTATGGAATAATGATGTAGTAGGTATATGTTTGTGGCAAACTCATATATATTAGCTCATTTTTTGGTTATTTATTAGTAAAAAATTCATATATGTGTAGTTATATGTATGATACAATTATTCTGAATTTCTGATGCAGTAGGTGTTTGTTTGGCTAATGTTTTTTTGTTATAGTATCAGTATAAAAGGCAAGTATATGTAAGTTTATATGTGATGCAGTTATTCTGAAATGATGATGCAGTATGTGTTTACTTTATCAACACTTCATTCTTTGTTTGGATTTAGTGTATTCAGTTGACCAAATTTGATTTTAGATATGTGATATTCATTATGTGTATTTAGTTACTTGATGCAGTTGTTTTACAATATTGATGCACCAGGTGTTTTTATATTGCTATTTTATTAAAATGATTGTAAGATGATGCTTAGACATGTTATATTCAATATTATGTTTTGTTAGTGTTTTAATTTTCCTTGATGCAGTTGATTTAAAACATTGATGAAGTAGTTGAATAAGGTTTTATTATGATATGAAATGGATTTGATGAGACGCAGTGAGAGCTTGTTTTGAACTTGTTTTTGATACATTTGATGAGATGTTTTGAGATGATTCCCCTCTCATACCCGCGGGATTTTGTATAATCCCATTGGATCCCAAATCGGTTAGTTAATTCTCTTAGATTTCTATACAGTCAACTTTTGAGTATTATGATTTAGGAGTTTTTATGTTATACATCGATATTACACATTTGACTAACTAATGTATGTTAATCATGGTGATGGGAAGAATGCGTTGGTTTCAACACATAGAATACTATACCTAAGTTCTAGTCTAGACGTGAGCCCCACAATAAACCATGGGTGAACGGATATAGCAACATGCACAAACAAAAGATTAGTATTAACGATCGCCTTCCAGTTCCTATTTGACAACAATCTAGCCAAAAGTGTGGCTAAAATGGCTCGTTAATATGTGTGTAGTGTCATCAACAAGGTCCAAAGAGTTGTCATGGTCGTATCTCCTTCGAATTTGATTCCTTCTGTGGACCCAAAACCATCTCCTAGCTCTACGGAAGCACTCAATTTAGCTCAATGGATTTGCCAGAGCTACAGGTAAGTCTTTTATCTTTTTTGGTTGCTACAAAGGAACATTGGTATTTGATTCCAATATGTGGTTATTTTTAGCTACCATTTCAGAGCATATTTGCTAAACATATGTTCAGTTGTTGGGGACTCGTTATTGAAAGATTTTTTTCAAAATCAAGATGCCATTTTGTGCTGATCGGTGAAGGTATACAACTAAGAATCCATATAATATTATATTTTTAAAAAATTATAAGGTGGATGATTTCTAATCCAATATGTATTGGGTGTGGTTTGCAGTCATTGTCGGTTTTCATATTCGCAAATCAAGCAAGGCTTAACATGTTAGAAACGACTTGTGTATCCTTACAAGACATCAGTTTGGACAAAATGTTTGATGATGACGAAAGGCTCTCATTCATTCATCATAGTAAAAAGCTGAAATAGAGAAAGAATAAACTAATAAAAGGAGGATGTGTAGTGTATGTGAGGACAAAAAGGCCATAATTCCAGGACATGTTCATTGAAATTTCCACCATTGAAGAAACGCAAGCAACCAGTAGAGCCATCAAGAGCTGGTCTTAGAGGGTCTACTTGCAAACCTTAAAAGCATTATTTAAAGTTTTTTTTTTGAAATTTACAATAAGTATTGTATAGATATTAAAGCATTTCTTACAAGACATGTTTTCATTTCTAAGATGTATATTACTTATTACAAAACATCAATAAAATAGTATCTCAGTTTTTCAAAAATATACTCGGTATCTTTATGTTCATGCATAATATTTACTGCATTATGTTATTTGTTTAGTGTGTTATGATGTAGAAAAAATATATTTTGTGCTGCAGTAAAACTTACATTGTGATGTTAGTAAAATTTACATTGTGATGCAGTAAAATTTACATTGTGATGCAATAAAATATTCAATGTAATGCAGTAAAATTTACATTGTGATGTAGTAAAGTATGCAATATGATGCAGTTGAATAATGTAGTGATGCAATAAAGTATTATTTTGATGTATCTGTATGATAACATTGAAAAGCAGAAGTAGTATAACATTGTGATCTAATAGACTAACAATCTGATGCAGTAGAGAAACATAGTGACGCAGTAAAATTATATTGTATTTAAGCATTATAATTATATTTTGTGTTTATTCTTTTAGAGCATCATAGTATTACATGTAGTGCATTACTGTTAAGTGGTATTGCATAACAATATTATTTTTTGGTGCATCATTCTCTTCTAAAACATCTTACTGAGATCTTTTAGGTTAATCGCCACCGATCATAGTAAAAATGCTACTGCATCACTGTTATATGTCAGTGCATCACAATATCATTTACAATGCATCACAGTGTTGTTTTTATATATTTAGTGCGTTACTGCATCACTGTTGTATGTTAGTGCATCATAGTTTTATTCTTCAGTGCATCATTGTTTTAACATTTAAGGCATCATACTATATATCTTTGTTTCAGTTGTTATGTTATAAAACTTTCTCATATTAAAAATATATACAAAGTAAGTATTGAGGAGAATCAAAAGTTTTATAATTATAAATGTCATTTAAACATCGATAGGAACATAGACCAAAATGTTAAGCATCCACAAGTATCATTTGATAACCTTTACATCAAATCAAAATAGTTACAATTATAAATATCATAAAGACATCCAAAAGAATATAGAATAAAGTTCTTAAAAATCTACAAGAATCATACAGTAGCCTTCGACACGCGTTCAGCAGCCGTTATCAACAAATCTTCTTTAATATGAATTTATATCTATTTAGAATTTTAATTCTTTGATTGCATCTTCATGTATGCATAAGCGTCTGCCAATATCTCTGTCATTTTCTTATTAAATCTGAAACATAATGATCTTTGTTGTATACTTGACGTGAAACAGCTAGATTTGTACTTTTCTCCCAAACGCCTTTTTTTATCCACTCTTATACACAACAAGTGAGGAGCTACTGCATCAAAGTTCGATCCCAAGTGTATCATACATACAACCAAAAATACAAACACATTTCCACGCATAATACAACATACGTATACCCTAATTTAGCCACATACGCAACAATTAAACACCTACTGCATCAGAGTTTTAATCCAAGTGAATCGTATATATATCCATGCATGTAAACACATTGTCAAACATAATACAACCTAAATGCTGCCAAAGTCTGCTTTATACATGATAGTGAGCAGCTACTGCATTATTGTTCAAAACTAAAGGCATCATAAATACAACCAAGCAAAGAAACATATCACATAATACAAACCACATGTAGCCTAATTCCTCATCATATACGAAAATTGAGCAGTTGCTGCATCACAATTTAAAACCAAGTGCATCATTCAAACAAACACATTTTAACACATAGTGCAACCTGTGCATAAGCTAATTCAGCCATATATATAACAACTGCAGACCTTTGGCATCATAGTTCAGAAGCAAGTGCATCATACATATAATCAGGCACACAAACACATTCCCGCATATAATATAACCTACACATTCTCTAATTCAGCCATATACATGACAACTTAACACCTATTTCATCACAGTTCAAAACCAAGTGCATTATACGTACAACCAAGCAAACAAACACTTTCGATACATAATACAACATGCACGTAACCTAATTTAGCCATATACACGACATCTGACCATCTACTGCATTACAGTTCAATATCAAGTGCATCTCACATACATATAGGCATACAAACACATTTTCACACATAACACAATCTACTTTAAAACCTACTGCATCATTATACAAGACAACTGAGAATCTAGTGCATCACATTCAAAATAAAATTCATCTCACATACATCTAGGCATATAGACACATTTTCACATATAACGCAATCTACTTTTAAACCTAATGCATCAATATTTTAATAATTCTACTGCATCAATCTTTATATAAACCTATTGCATCAGTATTCACATAAACCTACTACATCAGCTGCATTATATATTCAAATAAAACTACTGCATCAGTCTTTATATAAACCTACTGCATCACTATTTAGAAAAACGTACCGCATAAGCTGCATTATACATTCAAATAAACCTACTACATCATTCTTTATATAAACCTATTGCATTAGTATTTAAATAAACCTATTGCATCAATTGCATCATACATTCAAATAAACTATTGCAATAATCTTTATATAAACCTACAAGCATCAATATTTGTAACATATTGGTTATCATAAACACACAAACATAATCACAAAGGTTCGAACATGCAGAGAGTTTAGAGAGAGAAAGTGGAGAGGATGGGAACTTCTAGTGAGAGAAAGTAATGTAATATTTTAAAGCTCCACCCTCTGCCTTGGGAGGCAAAGGGTATTTCTAGTATCTTACAAATATGCCACCTACGGGCTGTGGATCACGTATACAGTGGGTAAAGACCCGTCCGTCCTCCACGGTATTGCTTAACTAACTACTAAACGTAACTAAACGACTAAGACTACGAGCTTTCTAATGCTTACAAATACTTGAGGTGACCGAGTCTTTAACTTACGAATTTTCTAAATCCTAACAATCTCCCCCTAAGGGAGGTCACCTCAATTACAAATATATTACATTTTAAGTTCTATCATTCTATGAAACGATATTTACTTTGTAGCTCGTAATCTTTGATTCTTCAAAGTCCGCATACTTTGTACTTCAGGTGGAGGTCTTTAACTGATCCACGACTTGGCGATTCTTTGAGCCTTCTTAGAGATCATCAGCCATCATATATATCTTGACTCATCCTTTGTTGTTTTACCTTCATGTGATGTTTGTTACTTTTGGACCTAAATGTCACAGTATTGGATCATGACATCTTTTCATCAGAGTTGCGGAAGCATTGTTGGATCATGATATTCACATCAGTGTAGCGGAAGCATAACATGATGATATCAGAGCAAAAGTAGCATGATGTGCACTTATCATGATTTCTTTAAATGCGAGTGTGATGTGTGAGCATGTGGTTTATGATTGACTTCTCAATTACAATCAGTTGCAACCGTCTGATGTTCCTGCAAACAACAGTTAGCAATAAAACCCACAAAAGTGTCTTTGTTCACTTCCGTTGAATATGGATGCAAGAACCACGGTTCCCCGTTCATCAGTAGAGTACTGCTTGTGATCAGGTAGAATTCCTAAGAATCTCCTTGACAGGTTTTCGCAGCTTGATCTAGCCGTTCTCAAACCGGAGTGTCCCAAAGTAGACAACACGGAGTGAGTGAACCAGCGAATTGAGATTCACTGATTGATAAAAAATGATTTGAAAAACAATCGCGTATTGCTTAAAAGAGTTTTACAATACGACAAAGGTTTTATGAGAAATATCAATTTTCAATCATAAATACCCTTTTATTTGAAAAATTAATACACAGTCGATGTGCTATAGAAGAGAATTTTAGCGCACATCGAAAGGTTTTTCAAAAGTATTCGTTAATCCATTTCCTGGACGAAGGTTGATTCAAGAGTGAATCACCTAATTGTTTCTATCTACTTGTCACAAGTTTGATTCTTGAAGAATCTCACAAGTCACCTACCAAGAGCTTATTTGATGTTGGCTCTAGAAGGATTTCCATCTTCATCGTGAATATTTAACATATCACTTAGATGTTCTGGCAAATAACACAAGGATAATGCGTAGGACTCTCTGTATATATTTTTACTTTCGATATTGTGTGAAACAACAAGACTTCATAAATTTTGTGTCCTAATGAGATTTATTGATGATCTCTTGGCTCTAGACTTAATTGTGCACTTTGGTTTCCTGAGCGGAGACTAGGGAGAAGGTATCCTTCTTCAATATCAACCATCTTTAAGAGAAACTTGATAGATTATGTAGGTTCCCTGTAAGAATGAAACAAGTCCTTTTAAGAGAACTTGAGTGGCTTGGGAAGTTTAGAGCAGTGCGCCACTAGATCCATGACATCTTGTCTTCAATACCGGCGTTACCTTAGTAACCACCAGTAGCATATGTATTGAACCCGGTTTCTGCCCTAAGGTTGAATTATTGGATGGCTATTTTTTTCACCCTTTTCACTTTTCATTTCTTTTTCATTCTTCAACCCCTTCAGTGCTTACCGAGACTTCATTACTAGAACCTTGTTGGTTTGTTCCAGTTCTAGCTCTATCTCAGTCGGCACTCTTCCCTTATTCTCACTTTTCTCCTTTTTTTCATCATACCTAAGGACTTCTACACTATCTAGTGCATTGTCCCTGGGTAGATCCCTCCGGCTCTGGCGGGATCATGGGAACTAATACCTAACCTTACCATCCTTATAACTCCAATGCATAAAGTAAAATGGTCGGTCTTTTGGTACAGTTCTTTCCGCCTTTGAAACCAAATGAAAATCATTTTGAAAATCAATCAAGGTACTTGTGATGTAAAATCAAAGCATTTTGTACCTCAATTGTTTTGATTTTTCATAAATGCTCCCCCTCAACATGTGTGTAGGCTTTTGAAATCATTTTGTACATGGAGGAAGGAGTGATTGTTTGAGACAAACGTTGTTGAGTCAGAAACGACAAATTTGGAAAATAGCAGTATGGTCTCACAACAACAATCATCCTTTTATCAAATTTAATATTTAACTCACACTCTCTCCCTTGATCAAAAGATCAGTTTTTAACTCCCAGCCTCTGGTGTATTATTCCAAAAAAATTTGGGAAAATATGTGGTTTTCTTTAAAGCTTTTACTGATAAGGAACACTTAATCGCTCCCCCTCAATATGTGCATCGATATTCGAAAGAGTTTAGCACATATTGGAAAGAACTTGCACTTTGAGTCTTCTTCTTTGGTTTTAGATAAATGCTCCCCCTTAACATGTGCATAGAAAATTTGAAATCGTTTGGCACATGTAGGAAGGAGTACGTTATGTTAATATTCTAAAACACTCACCAATTTATCAGATTATTTCAGATTTAAATCACAAACTCTCCCCCGATCAAAAATTTTAAACGCTTTGAGATTTGAGATCCCAAGTGATTTAAATCATTTAGAAAACCTTTTGAGGATCAGATTTTGGAATTTTAAAATTGTTAGTGTCAGGTATTGAAAAGATTTTTGGAGTCTTAAAAAATCATAAATTTTGAACCGTAACTCCGTTTTAAGATTATACCTCGACACATAACACTAAAACTATTTAACCACCACTTTACAAAGTACAACTTAACATGCTCATGTACCAAAATTTTTTAACAAACAAAGTAACATGCTCTTGTACCAAAGGTTTGTAACCAAAAGTTAACATGTTCTTGTTGGTACCAATTGTTTGAAAATATCCTTTTGAAAATTTTGAAATCACTCTCCCCCTCAATCAATGACCATAGTTGTTGATTGAGTGACAAAGATTTTGACAAAGATTAAGTCCAGTTGATTTTCAAAAATTAAGTCCGAGTTATTTTCAAGCAATGTAATCTACTTGATAAGAACAAATAATTTTCAGAAGAATCTTTAGAATGAAAAACATTTGTAGGGAACATTTGTATTTTTGTCACATCAAATAATTTTCATGAATGATAGCTTGTTGCCAAAAAGACTTTATGATTTTGTTTTAGGATCAGAGCTCGATATTTAAAAAATCGATTTTTCAGAGCACTGTCCTTCCTTTAAAAGCGGGTTACAGTCTGAAATAACTGCAAGCCATGATTTTAAGCACGGGTTACTTCCTGAAATGACAGTAAGCCATGAAATTAAGCGCGAGTTACAATCTGAGGTAATTGTAAACCATTGTTTTGAAAAAAAAAATATTTACACCTCCTGCTTGAACTTCATCTAAAGTCTCGTGCCATTATTGAATGATATTTCTAAGACCGTAGATGTTATCGATACCAGAAGACATGCCTTGGAAAAAACAATATTTTTGGAAATTTTCAAATTTTCTGATTTTTATGGGTTTTTGATGATTTTATATTTTTCTATTTTCTTTTTGTTGGTTTTGTAATTTTGTATTTTGAATTTTGAAATAGTATATAAAAGAATAGGTGAAGAAATCCTTTTACTCCTTATTCTCTTCCTGGAGACATTTAAGCGTTTCCTACTGCAGACTTTTCATGTCGAGTCGCGGTAGGATAAACTCAAATCGTTCTCTTGGAAGAGCTTTCGTGAAGATGTCTGCTAACTAATAGTCAGTCCTTACAAAGTAGTGCTCAAACACTCTTTTCTCTACTTGTTCCCTGATGAAATGATGTCGAATGTCTATGTGCTTCGATCTTGATTGTTGGACATTGTTGCATCAGAGAGCGATGACACTTTTGTTATCACAGTACAGAAGAATTTTGTTTAATACAAAGCCATAGTCAGATAATTATGATCTCATCCATAAGATTTTAGCACAACATGATGACATGGAAATGTATTCAGCCTCTGTAGAGGATATGGAAGTACTCATTTGTTTCTTTGAATATCAGCTCACTAATTTATCACCAAAAAACTGAGCACCTCCTGACGTACTTCGACGAGTATCTTGACACCCTGCATGGTCAGCATCTGCATAGGCTGTTAGTGACATGGCGGTGTCCTTCGAATACCAAAGTCCCATGTTGATGGTTCCTTGGACATACCGAAAGACCCGTTTAACCGCTTCAAGGTACTTTTTAGTAGGCTTAGCCTGGTAGCGAGCACACATGCATACATCGAACAGAATGTCAGGTCTACTGGCAGTGAGATACATCAAGGATCTAATCATACTACGATATTTAGTTTGATCAACCGGGATCCCTGAGTGGTCCTCATCCAGTTTTGTACGTTCCACCATAGGAGTGTCAATAGGGTCACAAGAATCAAATCTAAATTTCTTTAATATTTCATTAGCATATTTATATTGATTAATAAAAATGCCTCCGGGATTTTGAGAAATTTGTAATCCTAAGAAAAATGACATTTGTCCCATCATTGACATTTGAAATTTAGAACCCATCTCTTTTGAAAAATGATCACATTCGTTTGGGTCGGTCGAGGCAAATAAATATCATCAACATATATTTGAACATGAATTAAGTGTTTGCCTGACTTTCTAGTGAACAATGTGGGACCAACAGCGCCTTTCTAGAATCCTTTAGCCAGAAGAAACTTTGACAAAGTGTCGTACCATGCCCTTGGAGCCTGCTTCAAGCCATAGAGAGCCTTTTTCAGACGGTAGACGTAGTTAGGACGCTCAGGATCCATAAAGCCTTCCGGTTGACTAACATAGACCACTTCTTTGAGATCTCCATTAAGAAAATCAGTCTTTACATCCATCTGATAAACTACCATATTCTTGCTTGCAGCATTAGTCAGGAAGATTCTGATAGCCTCAATTCGTGCAACCGGAGCAAATGATTCCTCAAAGTCAATACCCTCCTCTTGTCGATACCCTTTAGCAACTAGTCTTGCCTTATTCTTCAGAACGTCACCATGCTCATCAAGTTTCACTTTGAAGATCCATTTGAGAGCGATAATCATAGCACAATCTGGAGGAGGCACTAATTACCATACATCAAGACAATCAAACTCATGGATTTCATCTTCCATAACATTAAACCAACTGTCCTCAGACATTGTAGTCTTGATGTCTTTTGGTTCGATCTTTGATAGTACAGAGTTGAAGAAGCACCATAAGGCATCAGTGGTAAGTTACTTTCTAGTAGATACCAGACAAGAAGGATTCCTAATGATGTTATCGAGTGGATGATCATGTGTCCATTTTCTGAGATGTTCATGTGGTTTGTGTGGTAAGAACTGAAGGCAGCGTGAATTAAGAATCCCCCCCGGTGAAGATGTATCATGTGTGGGTTTAGGGGCAAAGATATTCTCAAATGATCATCTTCGGGAGTAGCAAAGGGATTTTCTTTAAAATAATTATCAAATGCATTTCCTTGATGCACAGAAGATGATTGAGGATTCGAGGATGATGATGAGTGATTAGCAAATGATGCTTCTTGAGATAAAGACATTGAGACCGATGAACCATTTGTGTTGATTGGAGTAGGGGCTGCAGCAGCTGGTGGTGTAGGATTATCATCAGCTGAAGGCTCATGGTATTCATCATACATTGGATCAAACAATTTATTCAAATCTTCTTCTAAGGGAGGTATATAAGGAGCTGTAGGAGTAGGATATTGTACAAGACCCGAACAAATGGGTCCATGTGTCAAAAGTTGAGGTGTGGGTCCAGAACTGGTCAGTCAGCTCATCGAACGTAACATGAATAGTTTCCATAATATCTCGGGTACTTTTGTTATAGATTCGGTAACCCTTTTGATTAGGTTCATAACCAACAAAAAATCCAATATCAGCCTTAGCTTTCAACTTTCCCAGATCTTGACCATCATTGGTTGGATAGCACAAAGCTCCAAACACATGAAGAAATGAGAGATTCGGTTTTCTGTTGTGAACTAATTCATATGGAGTTTTTCCATGAAGAGTATGTATTAGGGAACAATTTTGAGTGTAACAAGCAGTGGCAATGGCTTCTGCCAAGAGAAACATTGGAGCCTTTGAGAATATTAGCATAGTCCTTGAAGCTTCTACAAGAGTCCGATTTCGCCTTTCAATTACACCGTTCTGTTAAGGAGTGCGTGGAATACTTTTCTGATGACTGAATCCAATGCTTTCATAAAACTGACTAAGTTCCTTGTTCACAAATTCAGTTCCATTGTCTGTTCGGATGATCCTAAGTTTAATAAGTTTAATGATAACTTCGTGAGTTAATCCTTTGTTCTCAAAAACTTAACCCAAGTAAACCGAGAGTAGTCGTCAACAACAACTAGCACATATTTCTTCCCATTTATACTTTGAACTCTCATGGGCATAGATCCATGTGAAGGGTATGAAGAACTTTCATAATGGTATTGGTAGGTTTGGGTTTGTGGGCATACTTCTTGCTTTTGCCCAATTGGCATGCAGAACAAAGATGATCTTTTTCATATTTCAACCGAGGTAAGCCTCTTACAAGGTCCTTTCTAGAAAGATCATTGATGGTGCTGAACTTCAAGTGATTGAGTCGACGGTGCCATAACCATGATTTGTTCTTAGACACCTTTGACAACAAGCAAATAGGAGAAGACTTCATCATGTCTTCGATAGAGATGGTGTACAAATTAGGGCCACGAGATCCCTTTATAAGCTCAACACCATCTAATTCTCTAATGAAGCAAGAGTGTTTTCTGAAGGCTACTTTGAGATCAGAATAAAAAATTGGCCAACAGAGAACAGATTATGACCAAGACCTTCCACAAAGTATACCCGGGAGATCACACTATTACCAAAAACATAATCTCCATAACCCATGATTTCCCCAAAGTGGTCATTCCCAAATCTAACAGTCCCGATGAACTTATTCACGAAGTTCTTGAGCCGTGAGCGATCTCCAGTCATATGTTTTGAGCAGCCTGAATCCAAATACCAAAGGACGATTGTACAACCTGCATTTGAGCATAGGCGAGAGTGGATAACTGGAAGCTTTGGATCCCCATAAGAATATGGGTTCCGATTGGTTAGTACAAGCAATTTGTAGACCTACAACATTTGTAGATGCCATGACATTATTGGTAGGAGCAATACTAGTAGAGGCAGTGGACCTAGTCGAAGCATGTTGACTTCCTAAAGGTATGATTCTACCAGTGGGCTTCCATTTATTAATGGGCAGTGGTCTAGAGAATTTAGGGCAAAGTTTACTAATTTTGAACTTATGGCCTGTAGGCTTCCATTGATAACCTACATTACTAAACTTTTTCCCAATAGGCTTCCAATGATTACTAAACCTTTTCCCTGTAGGCTTCCAAGCTTGCTTAACCTGTTTAGCATTCCTGACATTCTTAACTAGAGATTTAACAACATTTCTCAAATAAGTCACAACACATTCATCATGATTACCAGAAACTAAACATTCATTACATGTTTTGCAAGCAGTAGCAGAATTCGAATTAATTATAGTACGCTTATAGTTAATACTAGAATCAACACGATTCTTATTGTTCAACTTAAACTTATTATTCCTAGGGTGGTCTTCTACTCTCTTCACTTGATCACTTTTAGCTCACGAGATCCTATCTTGCTTTGTATTGCCTGAAGGCTTTGATCCGCTAACCTTAGTGTCACTGATTACTCCTGTAGAAGGAACGACGGGAATATTAGTTGGTTTCACTACTTTTTGCTTTTCTGGTCTTGTTGGATATTGGATTTCACATACACATCAAACCATAACACAAAGTGGGCGTATAATGGTGAGTTCTAGAGAGAGAAAGTTAGAGGTTTAGGGAACTTAGTGAGAGAAAGAAAAACTATTATTATGAGCTCCAACTCTCTACCTTGGGAGGTAGAGAGTATTTATAGTCTTACATAAAACGCCACACAACGGGCTGTGGATCAGGCATACAGTGGGTAAAGACCCGTCCGTCCTCCACGGTGTTACTTAACAAAATACTACTTAACTAAATATAACTATGACTACGAGCATTCTAACGATTACATATACTTGAGGTGACCGACTCTTTAATACCGGAATTTCTAATTCCTAACAATCTCCCCTAAGGGAGGTCACCTCAAACATATACTAAAATGACATTGAATACAATCAGATATTACATTAACAATTGATCTTGCATTCTTGATGTAGTACTTTGCTGTAGTCATTGATTCCACTCATTGCATGTTTGGTTAATCCAAGTGGAGGTCTTTTACTGATCCACGTGATAATAATGTTGAGCCAGCTTTTGAGATCATCAGCTAATAGAAAATCTCTGATACATCCATTGTGGTGTTGGTATTATGTGATGTTGTGACTTTCGGACCGACATGCTCACATTCTGGATCATGATATCTTCTCATCAGAGTAGCGGAAGCTTTCGTTGATTCATGATATTGGCAGCAGCGTAGCAGAAGCATGGAGTGAAAATATCAGAGTCATTGATGCACTAATCATGATTTCTTTTGAGATGAATGTGTTAGGTGAGCATGCGGCTATGGATTGACCGCTTCATTCTGATCAGCTGCAAACGTCGGGGTGTACCTGCATAAGACAGTTAGCAATAAAGCGCACGAAAGTGTCTTTGATCACTTTCGATGAATTGAGGTACACGGCCCACGGTTCCCCGTTGATCAGTACAAGTACTGCCTGTGATCAGGTATAATTCTGAAGAATTTCCTTGACAGGGTTTCGCAGCTGCTCTAGCTGTTCTCAAACCGGAACGTCTCAAAGAAGACAACACGGAGTGAGTGAACCAGCGAATTTACGTCCACTGATTGATGAAAAGAGATTTGAAAAACAATCGTGTATTGCTCAATAGAAATTGTTTTTGCAATATAACGAAGGTTTTAATGAAAATCAATTATCAATCATAAAACACCTTTTGATTTGAAAAATTAGTACACGGTCGACGTGCTAATGAAAAGAGTTTTAAAGCACAAAGACCGGTTTTTCAAAGGTATCCGTCAATCCATAACCTGAACCAGGATTGATTCAAAAGATTGAATCGCCCCATTGTTTCTGTTCAGTTGTCACATGGTTGATCTATATAATAGATCTCACATGCCACCTACCAGGAGCTTGTTAGATGTTGGCTCCAGAAGGCTTTCCATCTTCACAGTGAATATGTAAACACATCACTCAGATGTTCTGGCAATACCACAAGGATAATGCGTAGGACTCAAGATATAATCTCTCTTTCCACATTGTGTGAAACAGAGAGTCTTCATTGAAAGTGTCCTAATGAGATTTATTGATGATCTCGTGGCACTAGACTCAATTTGTGCATATTTGGATCCTATATCGGAGACTAGGGAGAGGGTCTCCTCCTTCAATATCAACAATCTCTAAGAGAAAGTCGATAGATAATGTCGGTTCCCGTGAGAATGAAACAAGTCCTTTTAAGAGGAACTTGAGTGGTTTGGAAAGTTGAAGTGCAGTGCGTCACTGGGTCCATGACGTCTTGTCTTCAATACCGATGTTACCATCAGTAGCATATGAATTGAACCCGGTTTCTGCCCTAAGGTTGAATAAATGGAGGGCTATTTGTTTTCACCCTTTTCTCATTCAATTCTTTTTAATTCTTCAACCCCTTCAGTGCTTACCGAGACTTCATAGCAAGAACCTTGTTGGGTTTATTCCAGTACTAGCTCAGTCTTAGTCCGCACTCTTCCCATATCTCATTTTTCTCCTTTTATCATCATACCTAAGAACTCTACACTAACTAGTGGATAGTCCCTGGGTAGATCCCTCCGGTTCTGGCGGATCATGGGAACACATACCTAACCTTATCGTCCTTATATCACCATACATAATGTAAAGTTGGTCGGTCTTTTTGGTATTGTTCATCTGCCATAGGAACCAATTGAAAACCATTTGAAAATCAATCCAGATACTTATGATATTTTATCAAAGCATTTTGTACCTGAATTGTTTTTGATATTTTTAGAAGAAGAACTCCCCTCAACATGTGAATCAAGTATTTGAAATAGTTTTCCACACGGAGGCAAGAGAAAGAATTAACTTCTTTGATTACCATTTTAAAAAATATCAACATCACTTCCCTAATCGAATCAAGTAGATAAAGCATTTTGGGGAAGGATGAGGTTTTCATGATTTTGCTCCCCTCAATATGTGCCTCGAGATTTGAAAAGAGTTTTGCACATACTAGAGGGAACCTGCACCTTGAGATAAGTTATCACGTTTCAAATCATAGGTTTAAGATAGATGCTCCCCTCAACATGTGCATGGAAAATTTGAAATCGTTTGTCATATGTGGGAAGGGAGCTTGTACATCCTTATAAAACCATTTACCGAATTATCAGTTTAAATCCAATTTAAATCACACATTCTCCCCGATCACAATTATCAAATCATTTGAGATTTGTGATCTCTTATAGATTTAAATTGATTTTGAAAGCTTTTAAGGAGAATTGTGACTTGATTATGAAAGCGTTTTAACTGATAATGATCGGATTTTAAGACTTTAAACTCCATTGATAAAACATGCTTGAATATCTTTTGAAAACAATTGAATGCCAAATAACTTTTTAATTTAATTGAAATCATTCTCCCCTCAATCAATGACATAGGTTGTTGATTGAGAGATTGATATTTTGACAAATAAGTCCAGATGATTATCAAAAATAGAGACTGAGTTATTTTTCAAAGCAGTTAGTTTTCAGCAGATAAATGTTTAAAGAATCAGAGCATGGAATTTTGAAAACATGATAAAGTATGGCTCTGTTCTTTCTTTGAAAAGCGGGTTACTGCCTGAAATGACAATAAACCATTGTTTCTCTTTCTCCCAAAAATATTTTTTTTTTTTTTTTTTTTTTTTTTTTTTTTTTTTAAATTCGAACAACATCTAAAGTCCCGTGTCATTCTTTGAATGACAGCACAAAGACCGTAGATATTATCGAACCGAGAAAACGCATGACAAAATGACAATATTTTTGAAGATTTTTCGAATTTTTCAGATTTTTATGGTTTTTGAAGGTTTTATAATTTTGTATTTTGATTTTCGAATAGATATATACAAGAGATAGATGAAGATAGACCTTTACTCCTCGTCTTCCTCCTGAAGACGTTTGAGTGTTTCTGGTTGAAGACTTTTCAAGCCAAGACGTGGAAGAATAAACTCAAAACGTTCTCTTGGAAGAGCTTTGGTGAAGATGTCTGCTAACTGATATTCAGATCTCACAAAATAGAGTTCTACCACACCCTTTTCCACTTGTTCCCTGATGAAATGATGTCGAATGTCGATATGCTTTGCTCTTGAGTGTTGGACGTTGTTGCATGAGAGAGCAATAGCACTTTTATTATCACAGTACAGAGGGATTTTGTTGAATTCAAAGCCATAGTCAGATAATTGAGATCTCATCCATAAGATTTGAGCACAACATGATGACATGGCTATGTATTCAGCCTCTGTAGAGGAAATAGAAGTACTCATTTGCTTCTTTGAAGACCAGCTCACAAGCTTATCACCCAAAAACTGAGCACCTCCAGACGTACTTCGACGAGTATCTTGACATCCTGCATGATCAGCATCTGCATAGGCTGTTAGTGACATACCGGTGTCCTTCGGGTACCAAAGTCCCATATTGATGGTTCCTTGGAGATACCGAAAGACCCGTTTAACCGCTTCAAGGTGCTTTTTAGTAGGCTTAGCCTGGTATCTAGCACACATGCAAACAGCGAACAAGATGTCTGGTCTACTAGCTGTGAGGTACATCAGGGATCCAATCATACTACGATATTTTGTTTGGTCAATCATGATCCCTGAGTGGTCCTCATCTAGTTTGGTTCGATCAATCATGGGAGTGTCAACAGGGTCACTTGAATCAAATCCAAATTTCTTTAAGATCTCAGTTGCATATTTAGATTGATTTATGAAAATGCCTCCGGGACTTTGCGAAATTTGTAATCCCAAGAAAAATGACATTTGTCCCATCATTGACATTTGAAATTTTGAACTCATTTCATTAGAAAAACGATCACATTCCATTGGGTCAGTCGAGGCAAAAATAATATCATCAACATAAATTTGAACATGAGTTAAATGTTTGCCTGACTTTCTGGTGAACAATGTTGGATCAACTGCTCCTTTGCTAAATCCGGTTGATAGAAGAAACTTTGACAACGTATCATACCATGCCCTTGGAGCTTGCTTTAAACCATAAAGGGCCTTCTTCAAACGATAAACGTGAGTAGGATGCTCTTGATTTACAAATCCTTCAGGTTGGCTGACGTAGACGACTTCTTTAAGATCTCCGTTCAGGAATGCCGTCTTTACGTCCATTTGATAGACTACCATGTTCTTACTTGCAGCATTAGCCAAAAGATTCTAATTGCCTCGATTCGAGCCACAGGAGCAAAAGATTCTTCAAAGTCTATACCCTCCTCTTGACGGTATCCTTTAGCAACTAATCGAGCCTTGTTCTTCAACACATCACCATGCTCATCAAGTTTCACTTTGAAGATCCATTTTAGAGCAATAATCATAGCACAATCTGGAGCAGGTACTAATTCCCATACATCTAGTCGATCGAACTCATGAATTTCATCTTGCATAGCATTGAACCAGCTATCTTCATTCATGGCGGTTTTAACATCTTTTGGTTCGATCTTAGAGAGTACGGAGTTGAAGAAGCACCATAAGGCATCGGTTGCAAGTTGTTTCCGTGTGGATACTGGACGAGAGGGATTTCCAATGATGTTGTCTAATGGATGATCGTGAGTCCATTTTCTGAGGTGTTCATGTGGTAGTTGTTGAGGGACTGAAGTAGCAGAGTCGATGTCTCCTGAAGAAGATGGTTCTGATGAAGATTCAGGAGCAAATATGTTTTCAAATGGAGCATCTTCAGGATTAGCAAAGGGATTAACTTCATCATTGATGCCAGAAACAGTTCCATGATGTACATTTGAAGAATGATGATTTGTTGATGAGACGGAAGGATCAGCAGAAGGCACTTCTTGACTTAAAGATATTGAGACTGAGGGATTGACTTCATTCACTGGAATATGAGCAGCCTCTGTTGTAGGGATCAACACCTCATTAGTACTCGGATCATAAAGTTCATCAAACATAGGATCAAACAATTTCCTTAAATCATCTTCAGATGGAGGTACATATGGAGTTTCTTGAGAAGAGTTTGGAACAAGGGATGGACCAATTGGACTGATTTGAAGTGCGGGTCCAGAACTGAATTGTTCAGGAGC
The DNA here is from genome assembly GCA_910596185.1 of Chrysanthemum makinoi. Taxonomy (NCBI): domain Eukaryota; kingdom Viridiplantae; phylum Streptophyta; class Magnoliopsida; order Asterales; family Asteraceae; genus Chrysanthemum; species Chrysanthemum makinoi. The sequence continues at coordinate 233,149,659 of OU343220.1, read as the reverse complement.
CGTTTGACCCGTCAGCTCATCAAACGTAACGTGAATTGTTTCCATGATGTTTCGGGTTCTTTTGTTGTAGATTCGGTATCCCTTTTTGTTTGGTGCATACCCTACAAATACTCCAATGTCTGCTTTAGCTCTAAGTTTGCCTAAGTCTTGACCCTCATTAGTTGGATAGCACAATGCTCCAAACACACGAAGGAAAGAGATTAGGTTTTCTGTTGTGGACAAGTTCATATGGTGTCTTTCCATGAACAGTGTGAATCAGGGAACGATTTTGTGTGTAGCATGCAGTGGCAATAGCTTCAGCCCAGAGAAACATTGGAACTTTTGAGTAAATCAGCATTGTTCTAGCGGCTTCTACAAGAGTTCGATTTCGCCTTTCAACTACACCGTTCTGTTGAGGAGTTCGTGGAACACTTCTTTGATGGCTGATTCCAATGCTTTCATAAAATTCACTAAGTTGTTTGTTAACAAACTCAGTTCCATTGTCTGTCCGGATAATTCTGACGGTTTTGTTAAGTCGAACCTGCAGCTGTTTGATGAGTTTGATGATGATATCAGGAGTTTCATCCTTTGTCCTTAAGAACTTGACCCAGGTGAATCTAGAGTAATCATCAACTATAACTAACACATATTTCTTCCCAAAGATATTCTGCACTCTCATTGGTCCACATAAATCCATATGAATTGTATGAAGAACTTCTGTGACAGAGTTAGTAGGTTTGGGTTTATGGGCATACTTCTTGCTTTTTCCCAATTGACATGCTGAACAAAGATGATCCTTTTCATACTTTAGTCGAGGTAAACCTACAACTAAGTCCTTTCTGGAGAGATCATTGATGGTGCCGAAGTTCAAGTGATTGAGACGTCGATGCCATAACCATGACTTTGTTTTTGAAGCCTTTGACAGCAAGCAAATTGGAGAAGACTTCATCATATCTTCTATAGAGATGGTGTAAAGATTTGAACCACGAGTTCCTCTTAAAAGTGCCTTACCATCAAGTTCTCTAACAAAACAAGTATGTTTTCTGAAGGCTACTTCTAGATCAGAGTCACAGAATTGACCGACAGAGAACAGATTATGACCAAGACCTTCCACATAGTATACTATAGAGATAACACTATCACCAACAACATAATCACCATAACCCATAATTGCACCGAAATGATCATTACCGAATCTAACTGTCCCGATGAATTTACTCACGAAGTTCATGAGCGCGACCGGTCTCCAGTCATATGCTTGGAACAGCCTGAGTCCAGGTACCACAGAACGATTTGAACGATCTGCAGTTGAACACAGACAAGAATGGATAACTGGATAATTGGGATCCCCATGCAAGAATGGGTTCCACTTGGTTAGTAACAGTAATTGGAACACCCACATCAGAAATAGAAACATCCATATCAGAAGTAGAAGCAATGGAATCATTGGGAATAGATGCAATGCTGGTGTCTGTATTTGACCTATTCAAAGTATGTTCACTTCTTAAGGGAATAGTTCTACCAGTAGGCATCCATTTTCTAGTGGGCATAATCTTAGCAGTTTGAGAGCAAAACTGATTGTTCTTATGGCCAAAAGGTATCCAATAATAACCTATCTTTATAAAAGTTCTTCCTGTGGGTTTCCACTGTTTTCTAACAATCTTTCGTTTTTGCCTTATTGCCTTATTTGCACGATTATTAGCATTAACAATTTTAACTGGGCATTTGACAGCATTAGACAAAGCATTCACACCACATTCATGATTAGCAACAGAATTCAAGCAGACATCATTACAAGGTTTGCAAATAGTATCAGAATTTGAATTAATTACAGTACGCCTAAGGCTAATACTAGAATCAACACGATTCGTTTTATTCAACTCAAGCTTAAAGTTCCTAGATTGGTCTTCTACTCTCTTCCAATGCACATTCTTAGCTTGCAAGGTCCTATCATTCCTTGTATTGTCTTGAGACTTTGACCTGCTTGCTTTAAAGTCACTGATTACTCTTGTAGAGGGAATGGGAACATTAGTTGGTTGATCTATTTTTGCATTCCTGAACTTGATGTGCAAGGATCTGAAGTACTAGAAGGCACATTAGTGTATACTTTCTTAAGACTGTGATTTGAGCTTTTTGCAGGCACACTAAAGTTCACTTTCTTAGTACTAACATATCTGGAATCTGAACTACTTGAAGGCACATTAGTGTTTCCTTTCTTAAGACTGGGCATAGAACGGATTTCCTGCTTGGAACTAGGCATAGAACAAGGCATCACAGCTTTGCCTTTTGCACCTAAGGTTAAGGATTTGGGACATGTTGCAATTACACATTCTAGCAACTCTTGAGATCGTTTGGCCTGGAGGCAAGCAAACCTAATTTCACTATCAAGAGGTTTGTTAATGAAATCCTCTTCGACAATCTCACGGAGACATTCTAGACTATCCTTAAGGTGAGCACAGTATTCATGAAAAGCATGTTCATTATTCCTAAGATGAGGAGGAATATATTTAACTGTCACAGTGTATTTGCAGTCTAAGGGTGACTTTGAGACAACATTCTTATTGAAAACAAGTGGCAGTTTCCCATTTCCCTGACTTCTCAGATTCTCAATTTCCTTTTGTAAAGACGTTATTTTTTCGTTGTTTTGGTCACGGGTGACTTTTATTGAATCATATAACTCTTTAAAATGTCGTTTAACTTTTTCATTTTCTTCTAGAAAACTCTTGTTTTCCTTTTGTAAGGCATCAACTAAGTTTTGAAGATGAAAAGTTTGAGAATTCTGAGAATCTAAAGGAGGAGGCATTTGGGAGCCTGTCATATTGTTCGTTTGACCCTTTAATTGAGAGATTTGGGCTTTCAACTTTCTGATCGTGTTGCACTGAGCTTGAATCTGTTCATCACGTTTGTTAATTTGAAAAACTGCATCAAACTCTGGAGCATCTGAGGATGTCTTGATATTTGAAGTTTTGACATTTTCTTTAAGATGTTGATATTTTAGTTGTAAATTAAAATGCTCAACTTCCAGTTTAGAAAAATGTTTAACCAAATTGTCGTGATCATCCAGTTCAATTTTCTCGTTTAGTTCAGAATTAGTTTTTCAAGCTCAATGACACGATCATGGGAGACTTTCAGTGCAACCGATAATTCATGAAATTTGGAAGCATTAATGGAACAATTTGTAGCAGTGAAAAACACATCCTGAGTAATACATTCAGAAATCAGGTTCTCATTTAGTGTATGCAAGTTCTTCCTCTCAATCTCATTATATTTTAGTGCTCGCTCATAGTCACTAACTTCAACTATCATTGCATCAAATTCCTTTTCCATTCCCTTAATATCAGTTTCTATCCCTTTTTAAGACTCTCAAAGTGATCTTTTAGAAGTTTAAAGAAAGGCATGACCTCAGTTAAATAACATTCTTTCATTTGCTCAAACCCCTTTCTCCTTCCGTAATACCAGTGGGTGTGATCCTTTTCTTGCAAGTTTTCTCAAAATCAACAAATAGTTGACGTATAACATATTGGCTAATTAAGGTCTTGCTTTTAGTGGCAATTGTTCTAGGAACAAGATGCATTGGTGTATTAGGAGGATACACAGTCGCTCTAGGCATTTTCCAAAGAGGAGGGTTTGTTTCAACAATATTTTCAGCTTTCCGCTTATCTAAATCCATTTTCCAGAAAACTTGTTCGGGAGTCAACAATGTCTGAGGTTTAAACATGTTCAAGGAAATCCAGTTTTCCTTCTTGTAATCATGGGGTGTGATCTTTATTTTCTTCTCTCTACATTTAGGATCATCTAATTTCTTGTTCATCTTTTCCCTAGTGACTTCATCTGATTTCTTATCTTCCTCAGTGCACTCAACGCAACTAGGTTTCTGTCTAGGTTTAAGGATTTCATTGCCATCATAAAGAACCTTATGAGCATTTCTAGCCCTTTTAATGACCTCTGGATTTGGTTCCTCAACAAGGGGAATGCTATGCTTATCGCTTAGGACCTATGCTTAGTGATCATGTGAGCAGTCTGAATGGTGTTCCCTTGTATGTACAACTTGTTTTCAAGTTTGTTTTTCAAAGTTTTCAGATTAGAAAAATCTTTCAAGAGTTTTGATTCCTTTGCATTAAATTCTTGCTTAAGCATTTTCACATTTTCTTGAAGTTCTTGTTTTTGCTTAGCAGTTTTAGAAAGTTTTTCTTGCAAGGAATTTAACTCTTGTTTTAATACTTCTTCTCGAAAATTACCTTTTCTAATAATTGTACGCACTTGGTCATCCATTTCCTGCTCACGAGTGGTCAACTCAAATTTAGCACGTTGTTCATAAATAGCAACACGTTCTTTATAGGCATTTAATTCAGATATTACAGAATCATCGGGGGCACAGGCAGTGTATTCATCAAAAATATAGTCATTGTTGACTGCAGGAGATGCATCACTTGGTACAACTTCACTTTCACTTTGTTTCACATATTGATCATATGGGACAACATTGATATTACCCATATTTTCAATATTTGATACAAAAGTTTCAGTTGATAGTACTTTGTCATGCATCTTTTGCACATCAGCATCATCGTATAGTTTTAGTACCTCTGAGATGAGTGTGTCTTTGGATGGGCCAGCTTGTGTTGAAGAGGAGACCTTGGGAGAAACCATTGGAGAAATGCTAGCCATAAAGATTGTGTGTGCAGTAGGTCCATCATCCACATCAGAATCGTATGCATCACAATCAGCGACTTGAAAGGCATTCCGATGATTGTGACCTATCTCCTGAATAGGCTGCTCATCCACATCTGCATCATAGGTCTTGGCATTGCCCTCAGCAAGAAACAACAATTCCTCTTCATCCAAAGTAGCACCATTATCCTGAGCTTGTACAAGCAGCATCTTATCTCTGAAGTAATCAGCATTCTGTGGACGCTTTGGAGATGTGCAGTTCCTTGCAATGTGTCCCTCACCACCACACTTATAACATTTGATCGGCTTAGCTTGACCTTGATTACCATTCCTTCCCCGATTCTGATTACCAACATAACCTCTACCAGCTCCACCTCTTCCCCGATCATACTGTCTTTCCTGAACTGGTTGCACCACGATCCTCCCATCTTTAACAGTAGCTTGATTGTGTGGGTTAGATGCTGTTCTGAGGTTGTTATTGGTTTGTGGGAGAGAATTCATGTTTTGACTGATCAGAAGAGCTAGTTGATTAATGAAATTACCCACGTGTGCATCAGCATCAGCTTGTTTGAACATAGGATCAGGAATTAGTTTGTGATTACCATTTCCCATGGGTATGACTTGTGAGGCTTTGGTTGTGATTCCGATGTTTGAATAGAAGGCAGTTGAGTCATTAGACGAGCTTGTTTCTCCCTGGTTGGTTTTGAACTGATTAAGAACCAATTTTTCAAACATAGCATGTCTCTCATTCTGAAGGAGGAAGGCATAGAGTTGCTCATAGTTTGTATTCTTCAATCCTTTAGTGAGCTTCACAGAGGTGACAAACTTGTGCCATTCGGGATTCATGTTGTTCACAAATTTTGAGTTCAGCTGAATGTTAGGCATAGTCATTCTGATGTTCCTCATGTCATTCACCAACTTATGAAATCTCACATAGTACTCATAGACACTCTCATCTGGTTTCATCTTGAAGTGTTCAAATTCGTCATAGAGTTGTGATTCTCTGTCTTCCATAGTTAATTCTGAACCTGAGAGAAGCATCTTGACATTATCCCATACTGCCTTTGCTTCGGTGTTGTGATTGATCAGCTTGTAGATGTCTTTAGGAAGACCTTGAAGAACAATGTTAGAAGCCCCGATATCAGCATCGAATCTCTTTTTCTCCTTATCATCAAGCTCATCATACATCTTTGGTCTGTCCATTCCGTAAATCCGAGTTCCATCTTCAGCAGTATCAAGTACATCTCTAGTCGTCTCAACTCGATACGGTCCTTCATCAATGGATTTGAGAATGTTGACACCATTTTCCTTTCCAAGGCAGTACAATCTGATTCGTTGAGCCCAAGAATCGTAGTCAGTTCTGTCAAGCATGGGTGGACGAGTATCTGAACCAGCTGCTTGAACATCCTCCGCAACAGTGGAGATGATAGTAGGAACGTTGGTAGACATGTTAACAGATTATACGGGATTTTATAACTCTATGATTAAACCGGAAATAGATTCTTTCACGGGATTTTACTAAATCAAGAGAAAACCGTAAACAATCACCCAAGTCGCTAGAAGATAATGCACCAAGTCGCTAACACCTAATTCGCTACACCCCAAGTCGCTAAAGTCCCAAGTCGCTAGACAAATGCAAGTCGCTAAGTAGTAACTCGCTAACCCTCAAGTCGCTAGCAAAATTTTGGCAGCAATTCGCTACTCAAGTCGCTAAAACTTCAAGTCGCTAAAGAGCAACTCGCTAGAGACCAAGTCGCTACCACCAAGTCGCTACCCGTAGTGGAGAGTCCACTACTTGTACTGTTAATCGCTAGGTCTAAGTCGCTAGCTCCAAAGCTGTAACTCGCTACAAAATTGTGAAGCAAGTCGCTACGAAGAAAGAGATCCGTATATCAAGTCGCTAGCAAGAAAAACCACATAAACATCACTTTTCAATCCAAAACAACCCAACCAAGATGATTCAAGCTTACCAAATGAAAACCTAAACACTTGTGATGATTCTAAACATAAAAGTACTAACAAAATCCAAGCTTTAACACAAGAAATCAACCAAATGATGCACAAACCACTAAACTTTTTCAAACTCAAAACCACCTAAAAACCACTAGAAATCCAAAGATGTGCAAGATATGATCTAACCATGGCTCTTGATACCAATTGTTGGATATTGGATTTCACATACACATCAAACCATAACACAAAGTGGGCGTATAATGGTGAGTTCTAGAGAGAGAAAGTTAGAGGTTTAGGGAACTTAGTGAGAGAAAGAAAAACTATTATTATGAGCTCCAACTCTCTACCTTGGGAGGTAGAGAGTATTTATAGTCTTACATAAATCGCCACACAACGGGCTGTGGATCAGGCATACAGTGGGTAAAGACCCGTCCGTCCTCCACGGTGTTACTTAACAAAATACTACTAACCTAAATATAACTACGACTACGAGCATTCTAACGATGACATGTACTTGAGGTGACCGACTCTTTAATACCGGGAATTTCTAATTCCTAACAGGTCTAGAAGTGTTGGGCTTTGAGAGAGGCACATCAAAGGTAACATGCTTAACTTTAGGCATAGAAATGGGTGCAACTATTCTATCTCGCCTAGTACTAGATTTAGGACATGTGGAAATTACATATTCTAAGAGTTCTTGAGATCGTTTGGCATAAATGCATGTATAGGCAACCGCACTATCAAGTGGTTTTTCTATTCTATCTTTTTCTACAATCTCACGGAGACCCTTTGAACTATCTTTAAGGTACGAAAGATATGCTTGATATGCAAGTTTATTATTCCTAAGAGGAGGGGGAATATATAACACATCAATAGCATAATTATTACAAGCAGAAACCTTTGGAACAGAATATTTGCAAGTGGGAATCTGCACTTTTCCTTTTACCATACGCTTCAGATTCTCAATTTTGTTAAGCAAAGAAGTTATCTTTTCAATGTGTTTATCATGATTGATTTTGACTAATTCACATAACTCTTTGTTTTGCAAATTAACCTTTGAATTTTCAGCTTGAAAACATTCATTTTCTTTTTGCAATTTGATGATGTTTTGAAGTTGGAAATTCTGAGAATCTAAAGGCGGAGGTATCTGAGTGCCAACCACTTCACTCCTATTTCCCTTCAATTGGGAGATTTGAGCTTTCAACTTTCGGATCGTGTTGCAGTAAGCTTGAATCCGTTCATCACGTGAATTTATTTCAAAATATGCATCAAACTTGGGTGCATCCAAAGATGTCTTGGCATTTGAAGTTTTGATTCTTTCTTCAAGATGTTGATATTTTAAGTGTAAATCAAGATATTCAAATTCTAATATAGAAAAAAGCCAAACCATGTTATCATGATCATCCTTTTCGATTTTGTCATGCAATTTTTAATTTTCGGTCTCAAGCTCAATGACACGATCTTGGGAAACTTTAAATGCAATTGATAATCATGAAATTGAGATGCAGTAATGGCATAATTAGTAACAGTGTAAACCACATCCTGGGCAATGCATCTTGAAATCAAATTCTTATTAAGGATATGAATATTCTTCCTCTCAATCTCATTGCTTTTAAGCTTACATGCATTAATTCTAACCTCGTTCTCCATTTCATTAAACATCTTTTTCATTTCTTTAACTTCAATATCTAAGGCCTTTTGAATACCATCGAATTTTTCTTTTAATTATTTAAAGAATAGAATACCCTCTGTAAGATAACACTCTTTAGTTTGCTCAAAACCCCTTTCCCCTTCAGTGATTCCTCTAGGTGTGATTCTTTTCTTACATGTTTTCTCGAAATCAACAAATAGTTGGTAAACTACGTATATGCTGATTAAGGTTTTACTTTGAGTGGGAAGAGTTCTAGGCACAAAATGCTTCAGTGTATTGGGAGGATACACTGTAACTGGAGGCAATTTCCTAAGGGGATGATTATTTTCAACAAGTTCTTCAGCTTTTCTTTTATCCATATCTAACTTCCAAAACACTTGTTCAAGGGTTAATTGAGTCTTAGGTCTAAATGTGGCAAGCCAGTTATCCTTAGTGTAATTGGGAGTCTTAAAATCTAAGTTATGGCTTACACACAAAGGTTCCTTCAACTTCTTTTCCATTTTCTATCTAGAGGCATTTTCTATCTCTATGTCCTCTTATGTGTTCTATACACAGGTTGGCTTTTGTTTAGGCTTAAGAATCTCACTACCATCATAAATTACATCATGAGCCCTTTTTGCTTTCTTAAGATACGCAGGATTTGGATCTTTTACAAGGCCAATACTGTGTTTATCACTTAATACTATGTTCTTTGAAATCATGTGAGCAATCTGAATGGTGTTTCCTTGTATGTACAACTTGTTTTCAAGTTTGTTCTTTAAAGTTTTTAGGTTGGAAAAATCATTTAAGAGTTTTGATTCATTTTCTTTGAATTCCTGTTTAAGCATTTTAACATTTTCTTGAACTTCTTGTTTTTGCTTAATAGTTTTATTAAATTTCGCTTGTAAGGAATTTAACTCTTGTTTCAACGTTTCTTCCCTAAAATTAAGTGATTAGTGTACGCATTTGGCTATCCATTTCCGGTTCACGGGTGTTCAACTCAAATTTAGCACGCTGTTCATAGATAGCAACTTGATCATTATAAATATTTAGCTTAGTGGTCATGGAATCATCATGTGCATATTCAGTGTGTTCATCAAACACACATTCATCATTGGTGGCAGAAGATGCACCACTTGGTACAACAAGACTTTCATCGTGCTTTACATATTCATCATATGGGACAACATTGCTATTACCAATATTTTCAATATCTGATTCAACGACTTTTGTTGATTGTACTTCGTTGGGAATCTTTTACACATCAACCATATCATATAGTTTTAGTACCTCTGATATGATAGAATCCTTGGAAGGACTGGCTTGTTGAGGTGATGAGACCATTGGGGAAATATTAGCCATGAAAATGGTCTGTGCCGTTGGTTCACCATCAACATCGAGTCAAAAGCATCTGTCGGCAACTGGAAGAAATTAGATTGTTACGTGCCAAATCATATACTGGTTGTTCATCCACATCTGCATCATATGTTTTGGCGTTCCCATCAGCAAGAAACAACATCTCTTCCTCATCCACCACCGCTCCACTATCTTGAGCTTGCATCAACAGCATCTTATCCCTGAAGGACTCCACAATTGTAACACTTAATAGGTTTGCCTTGACCCTGAACTACAATCCTTCCTTGGTTCTGAGCACCCGCATAACCAGCTCCAGCTCCAGCTCCAACATTCCCTCGTGCAATATACCATGGATTCACATTCTGCCTTCCTTGCACATTCTGAACCACAACCCTTCCATCTTCCACTGTGGCTTGATTATGTAGATTAGATGAGGTTCTGAGTTGGTTGTTGGTTTGGGGAAGTGATTTTCTGGACTGTTGAACCAGTAGAGCCACCTGGTTTGCAAGGTTTTCAATCAACATATCATTTCGGGTAAATCCTAAGTCTTGTATGGTAATTTGTTTCTGATTCTGAGAGGATGGTATGACTTGTGATGCTTGATTACTTATCCTCACATTTGAAAGAAATGCAATTGAGTCATTTGAAGAGTTTGCAGCAGCAGTATTAGAGTGGAATTTCTCCAAGATAAAACGATCAAATGTAGCATGCTTCTCATGTTGAAGTAAGTAGGCATATAGCTATTCATAGTTAGTGTTCCTCAGTCCTTTGTTCAACTTCACAGCAGTAACAAATCTGTGCCATTCAGGATTCATGTTGTTTACAAACTTGGAATTGAGTTGGATGTTTGGCATGATCATATTAATGTTTCTCATATCATTCACAAGTTTGTGAAACCTCACATGATACTCTGTAATGTTTTCCCCTGGGTTCATCTTGAAGTTCTCAAAGTCATCATAAAGCTGTGACTCTCTATCTTCCTTAGACAGTTCTGAACCATAGAGAAGCATCTTGACATTATCCCAAACTACTTTGGCCTCAGTATTGTGATTGATCAGCTTGTAAATGTCCTTTGGTAGACCTTGAAGTACGATGTTTGAAGCTCTAATGTCCGCATCATATCTTTTCTTCTCCTTATCACTGAGATCGTCATAAGTCCTTGGTCTATCCATACCCAAAGTGACAGTTCCATCAGCACCACCTTCATGTTGATCTATGGTTGTTCCCATTTGGAATGGTCCTTCATCAATTGACTGAATGATGTTAAGACCATTCTCTTTACCCAAGAAGTACAATCTGATTCTCTGTGCCCAAGAGTCATAATCAGTTCTATCCAGCATAGGAGGGCGAGTATTGTACCCAGCAGCATGAACGTCATCTGCAACAGTTGACATGATTCCTAAGTACACGGTATTTTACTACTCTTTGATTTAACCGAGAAATAGAATCTTTCGCGGGATTTTACTAAATCAAGAGAAAACTGTAGAACTCAAATCACAACTATCAAATCTCAATTGATAAATCTCAACAACCTATTAAATTGCAACTAACAAGTCGCAGCTTCACAAAACGCAAGAACTAAAATCGCAGTCAATCACAAAACGCAGAACCTGACAAAACACAGAACTTGACAAAACGCAGTAAAAAACGCAGCTTTAATCAAAAAGCAAGAACAAATCGCGGTATTTAACAAACCGCAATGACAAAACGCAACACCTGTCAAAATGCAGAGAACAAATCGCAGTACTTAACCAAATCGCAACCTGTCAAAACACATAAGATCAAAACGCAATGCACAAGTAACTATCAATAGTACAACCACTACTTGTCCTTTTGTCCTTTTCAACTCAAACTGCAGTCAAAACAAACAAATCGCAGCCTAAAACACTCAAGTCGCAGCGAGAACAGTCACAAAAACAGCGATTACAAACCAAAGCGTATCCATTACTGATCAAATCGCACCCAACAACAATCAAGTCGCAGTCAAGAACTACTATCCGTGACTCAAATCGTACTCAAGAACAAACCCAAAAACCTTTCTTATTCAATAAAAAACGCCACAACCAAGATGTATCAATCCTTACAAACCAAAAACTAAACTAATATGATGATCCTAAACACAAAAGTACAATAAAAATCCAAACTTTAACACTAAATAAGATTAAAAGAGTGAAAATGTCTCTAAACTCATTCAAACCAAAACTTATGAAAAACCAATCAAGAGTCCAAAAACATACAAAGTAGATGATCAAACCATGGCTCTTGATATCATTTGTAACATATTGGTTATCATAAACACACAAACATAATCACAAAGGTTCAAACAAGGAGAGAGTTTAGAGAGAGAAAGTGGAGAGGATGGGAACTTCTAGTGAGAGAAAGTAATGTAATATTTTGAAGCTCCACCCTTTACCTTGGGAGGCAAAGGGTATTTATAGTATCTTAAAAATACGCCACCTACGGGCTGTGGATCAGGTATATAGTGGGTAAAGACCCGTCCGTCCTCCACGGTATTGCTTAACTAACTGCTAAACATAACTAAACGACTAAGACTACGAGCTTTCTAATGCTTACACATACTTGAGGTGACCGAGTCTTTAACTTACGGATTTTCTAAATCCTAACAATATTTAAATAAACCTATTGCATTATACATTCAAATAAACCTACTGCATCAGACTTTATGTAAACCTACTGAATCAGTATTTAGATAAACCTACTACATCAGATGCATTATACATTTAAACAAACATCATTGAAACTCATAATAATAAATTTATTTTTACTTACCAAATCAACATCACTTTTGCACATGATGCATAATACATTTAACTCAACTCATGCTTAAACACGACAAGTTAAAACTTAATGCATCTCAGCCCACTACTAGTGAATCAGAGAAACAACCAAGCATACAAAATCACTTTCGTACATAACACATACTACATCTAACCTAACTCACGCTCATACATGGAAAATTAAAAGCTACTACCTCTCAGTTCAACGGCTAGTGCATCAGACAAATAATCAGTCATACAAACTTTCATTCGCATATAACGCGAACTACATTTAACCTAACACATGCTCATAGGTGACAAGTTAAAACCTACTGTATCTCAGTTCAACTACAAATGCATCAGACAAACAACCAAGAATACAAATACATTTTACACACATAAGGCAACCTACCTTTAACCTGATTCATACTTATACACGAAAACTTAAAACCTATTGCATCACAATTCATGTTCAAGTGCATCACACAAGCACCTAAACATACAAACGCATTTACGCACATAACGCAACCTACGCTTAACCTCAAACATCTTTATAAATGAAAATTGAACACCTACTCCATCATAGTTCAAAATCAAGTTCATCGCACGAAAAACCAAACATACAAACACAAATAACCTACTGCATCACAATTAAAATAAAAACCTACTGCATCATAATATAAAATAAAACTGCATTAGCTTTCAAAAAAATTGCATCACAGTGTGAATTTAGTGCAACGCCGTTATAAAGTCTAGTTGAGACATTTTATCAAAAACCTTGTATGCAACTTTCCTAAACACGTTTTGTATCTAATTTTTCTACATTTTTCTCCAAATCTAGAAAAAAACATACATAAACATACATATAGATACACTCTCTTTAACATATTTGAAACTCTAATTTATCATATTCAAAAAAACAAACATAAATTGATAAAAAAAATAAGAATTTAGCAAACCAAAACTAACAAAAAGATGTTGTAACAAAATTAGGGTTCATAAATAAACTTATGAGGCCGTTTACGATGCGGAGGATTTGAGTTGTAATGATTTGATTGTGATTCGAAGCTTTATGATGTGGTATAAGAAAATAATGATTTTCTTATGATGAGATGAACGAGTAGTGATTCAATTAGAGAGAAATATGATATAGCTCAGGTGTTACTGAAAAATTGGCTTATAAAAACTTTTAAACCAAAAATTTAGTTTTGCGGGTTTTTTGTTATCAGGTTGTGATTGAAAGATGGTGTGTGTTTGTTGAGGGCAAAATCATTGTAAGCATTAAAGTTAGTTTTTGGACAGGAAAACATAGAAATGTCGACTATAAAAATATAGCTTAGTGAGAATTCTCCAAATAAATTAAGTTGAATATCATAGGTTTCTTTGTGGTTGTGTTCTAAATTATTCTTATGGTAGGATTTACATCTTATATTATATCACGTCCTAACTACAATGTTGTTTCACAAGAACTGCCTCATAGTGGAAACTGTTTATCTGTTTTAGATTATGATGTGTTTGCAATGGCTTCTTGCGATCTATAGATTTCAAAAAAGAATATGTGATTCATGTGCTTCAATGTAGCTTTCGACTATCTGTAGAGTTTTGATACTTATTGCATACATGTTCTTATATCCCGGTTTACATTTTCAGCCTGATATTGATGTTGTTATTATTAGGTAGTTACAATAGGGGTATATATTTTAGTTTTGACACTAACACTTTGCTGTTAATATATGGTAACACGATTTTATGCATGGTAGTTATTTACATTTTTTCTTTTTTGTATTTAGGTTGTCCAAACAGCAATGCTAGAATGAGGAGCATGGAAGAAATCGATTTGATGATAGAAGCTGAATTCTAAAAATGGTGTCCGTTCTTTCACATATGTTGGAGAAATTGACACCGAGAGGTGATGCAGGTTTTACTGATCAGGTTTTAATATTTATAATTACTCGTTATACCTATGGTCTACCCTAATACACTAATGAGCAGTGTACCCGGTCGTGTGTAGTGTAGTATTCGGTATGCTCCTCTAGATCTGCCTTCGACTTCTACTCACGTTCACTTTGTGTTGTGTGTGAAATGGGATGATTTGAAATGCTGGAAATCGTGGGGTATTTATAGGCCAAATCTGGTTACGGCGTAACTATTTATAAGAGTTACGCCGTAACATACAATTCTTCGTAAGTTGCACTAAAAATGCTGGTTACGGCGTAACTATAGAAGAAGTTACGTCATTATCTTCAATAAATCTTGGTTACGCCGTAATTGATGCAATAGTTACGGCGTAAGCTTGATGGTCTTTGAGCCTCATTTGACCTAGTTGGTTACGCCGTAATCTTTGGGAGAGTTACGCCATAATCTTCTGTTGAGTTGGTTTTCTGAGCCACGCCTTAGTTACAACGTAATGTGAGAGAGGAGTTTTTCCATAACTGCTTCAAAATGAGCATACTATGATATATCTTCAATAAATCTCCAAATCCGCGTCTCTTTAGCTCCAATGCTCGTAATTTACCTGAAAGTGAAATATAGAGGAAAACAAGCGTAAATCGATATAAATGATATAAAATACGAGCATTATCGGGGGAAATTGATGTTGATCCCAGTTGAGCAAACGATCCTTATAGTAACTGACTAGATAATAACTTGTTAAATATTACGTGGAATTTAATATTCAACCTTAAGAAGAAGAACAATAACAATAACTCTTAAACACCTCAATTATATTAATAACGAATACTCTAACCAGTATTAGGGTTTACAACCTTGAAGTGTATCGACCTTAGATATAAAACATCTGTATATAGGACCTCCTTTTATAGGCTAAGGAGTCCTTTACATAATATAATACGTAACCTACAAGATAAATATCTTTTCGATATTTATCTAATACAAAATATTAAACCGACATAAAAACTAGAAGTGTTTATAATACATTAACAGTGGTTCTACTTTACTACTAGCCGTGGTTTAACTCCAGCAGTGGATATATTCTTCTGTCAGTGGTTTCCTTTACTCTAGCCGTGGTTCCAATACTTAGAATAATTCTTGTTATGAGGAACCTAAAACCCAACAATCCTCCCCTAAACTCGATACATTCAAATAGAATTCTCAAGTTTCCTTTAATCCTAAAACATCTGTATTGGAGGATGGATCCAAACACTTAACAGTTTTAAAAATTGTTTCATACTTTAGCAACAAACTGTAAGCTTGATCATCATAGGGTTTCAGCATCTTTAAACCACCAGGCTTCCCCATCTGAGCAATAACCCCTGGATAATTATTCAGTTGAGGATAATCACCTTCTACAAGCATGTGAATAATTTCTCCAGAAACAGTCAACCCATGAACTCCACAAGATTGATATAAAAACCATCTTGTAACTTGACCATTGTAGAGTCATTTCCATTCAGGTTCATCATGAGTAGGTTCAAACAAGATCTTCAAGTGATGATAAACAATTCTCTCATGATAGTCATCACGGACATACATCACCAAATTTATTCTTGTAAAGCTTCCAAAGATTCATCAAATCATCTCTATCCAGATATTGAAGCATTTGTAAAAATTTCTCAAACTCGAAACTTCATTCGACTCTTTGAATTTTCCAACATCCTTCACTTCCATTAAGCTCAAATGTATAAGAAATAATTTGATTACCATTCACTTCTTTCAATCTTTTAGAACCAGATTCCTCCTGAATCTCAGATTTTCTCTTTTGTCTACTCTTAATCCACTCTTCTTCTTTTTCAGAATTCATTGGATTAAAATCCTCATTAATCCTAATACATCTCAGATAAATTTCTTGAATCCTCTCAAATGAACATTTACTAAGATTTTCAGAAATATGTATGCCTGAATTCTTGATAATCTTCATCATCACATTTCTCATCTTACCTTTTGTAAGAGGTTTGTTCTTTATAACTTGCTTCTTTTCCTTCCTGATCCTCCTTGCCCATTCACCCAAGATTCTGGCTCTTTCATCAATAGATAACAATCCCCACTCTTGAGTTATGTACTCATTTTGTATATCATTAGAAGCTTGAAGATAGGATTGTGTATTATTCCATTCATCTAGCCATTTCTGAGTAGCTTCTTCTTCTTCTTGCTTTTCTTTCTCTACAGCTGCTTCTTCTTCAGCTTGCAGACCTCTTGTATACTCTTCATCATAAGCAATCTGTTCTTCTCTACTTTTAAACTTCAAAACTGGTTCAGCAATACCTTTTCTCATTCCAATGTCTGGTTGAGCCATCTTCTTCTTCAAAGGCTCACCAATAATCAAATTCTTACTCAAAGGTTTAGGTATAGGTGAAGTAGATTTAAGAACTAATGGAGCAGGTGCAATGGTAGGTGTAGCATTAGATGAAGTTTTACTTAGATTTATCAATGTACTTGTAACTTCCTTTTCAACTTCTTTGGTTTTGGGTGGTGAAACAGAGGTAGTTGTGACAATTGTAGATGTGGTTGTAACAGCAGTGATTGATTCAAAGGTGGGAGTGGTTGTGATTACATTTTGTGAAGTTGTAGCAGTAGTTTTAGTAACACAAGCCGTGGTTGCAGAAACACTGGCAGTTGTTGTGTTCTGCACCTCCTCATTTTCTTTTCCTTCTACCACAGTCTTCAAAGTTTCAAGAACAGCCTCAATCCCATCTTTATCAAATACCACAAAATGCTCTCCTTGATCTCCACTATCCACATCCTCTTCCATATTCACATCAACAGCCTCCCCTGAATCCAAGCCTTCACTCCTCCCCTGTTTGGATACATCCTCCAAAATAACATCCTTAGAGGAGTCCACCGTCTTTTTCTGAATCCTAACCTTTCTTAAAGCAGCAATCCTAGGTCTTCAAAAATTTTCCAGTACAAACATTCTGTGCTTCAACCTCCTTATCTCTTTACCCTGAAACACAGCTAACTCCTGAAGACTTGAGATTGTATTCTCCATAGTGGTACATTTAACCGTCAATTCATGTAATTATTCAAGAATATCCTCCCCACTTCGACCTGTGTTAACTGGTCCAAGAGGTGGTTCATTGGTAAAGTCATCATGTACCTGATCATTGGCCGTCAATTCAACATCATGTTCCAAACTACCCTCATCACTTCGACCTGTTTTAACTAGTCCGAGAGGTGAATCCTTGGGTAAAGAAAACATAGCACCGGACCTAGCGATCATCTATGCACCCTGATTGAGCCGTTGGCGGGGATTCTCCACTAGTGTTGAGTTCCTGAGAACTCTCCACAATAGGAGTTGCCAAAGGTTGGGTTTTATGTATGTTTCCACCTTGTCGACCAAAGATCTAAGCATGAATCAGTAGTGGAAGCCCTTCCAATCATGTCACCTCCACAACTTGTGACAGCCTCATGAGCTACACCACTAACACCAGCCTGAGGTAGCTTGGTGCTCTTCCTAGGTTTAGCAGTGGATCCAAATTAACTAGCATTGGGTTCAGATTGACTAGCAGTGGGTTCAGATACATGAGTAGTTTGTGCAGGTTCATTGAACTAGGGTTTAGGATCATTCTCAAACTCAGGAATATCAGGCAAATTGAGCATGTGTGGGAACAATGGGACAACTCTTATTTGGAAATTGGGGTTCTGATTCCTCATATGTGTGAAAACCTTAGGAAGCATATAATGCACCTCATACTTCCTATTATGTTCACAGGCTCTGCTACTTGGCTTTCCACAATAAGTTGAACAAACCTAGGATACAAGTAAAATTTACCCTTCTTCCTAATATTCTGCACAAACCCTTCATAAAGCATCCTAGACCAATTAAATTTCCTACCTTCAGTTAAACAGATTATTGCAGTTGCAATTTTGGAAGGAAAGTCATCAAACCCAGTGGTCTTGTTACTCACACACATCAATAAAGTGTGAATCAAAAACTTCCATTTAGGAGAAAACATACCTATCAAAAATTTTATCTTGTCTCTCCTTCTTGTATAACCTAATCTTTCTAAACCAGCAAAGATGGCATCATCAGAAAGATTAACTATACCATCAGCATCATCCAAGTTTAAAATACCTCTAAGAACTTCCTCATCAACCAAAACCTCATTCTCATCCACAACAGTACTAAAAACTTCTACACCATCTCTCTCTTCAAGCTTAGCATTTCCCCAGAATTGATGTACATATGCTTTAAGAATAGTGGGTGCTACAGTTAGTGCAAAGTGTATAGGACTGTGGTTAATGAAATCAATCATGTCATGAAAACCTTCTGAGTGATTGTTCTTGACCAAATAAGCAACTAGGTTATGGGTTTTGGAATACTGTGATGGCATTGTGATTGGTTATGAGATATGATGTGAGTTTTGTGAAATAAGTAGGTGGGAGTGGTTAGGGTTTATGTTGAGCGCCAATTGGAAGTGATTTGAAGATCAATTAAATGATCTGGCAGTGATTTGGGGGAATTTAAACATTATAATCAAAGTTACAAAACAGCCCCTCAAATATCCATCATCAGCCATATACTAGCAGTGGATTGAAAACAACTAGCAGTGGTTTGAAATGCCCTAGCAGTAGATACATCAACCAAACTCCAATCAGTTGACCAAGATAACAGCAACCAAATCAAGGCCAAAAATAGTGAGATTATGCAATAATAGGAAGGATAACAAAGATTCACAATTTTTTTTTTCATTTTTTTTAAACTAAAACTAAACAGTAAAAGCTCCAAAAACCTCCAAAGTATACAAACAATCCTTCATACATGCATATCACAAACATAAACCAAACACTGAAAGTATAGTTAAGGTTAGCATTGGTTAGAAAAGAACTAGAAGTGGATGTAAAAATGATATTGGCAGTGGTTAGACCAGTACTAACCACCCAGTCAACAGGTCAACTCCCAGTCTTTAATCCAGCCACCAAAGTCAAAGACTTCATTTACTCCTCAACAACTTATACCTTCCCCACATTAACTAACTGATTTCATCTTAACTTCTATTTAAGAACATTAGACTCACATACTTCTAACACACCAACACTTCTCTCTCTAAAATCTTTCAAAATCTGCTTTACCAAAAATCACCCTGAGCCATTCCAATCCTATCAATCTTTCATCAGACAGTTCATTCTCGAATAGTGTTTGGGATGATAGTGTTTGGCATTTTGTTCTGAACAATCCAGGTAGAACAAAGAGAGAGGTGTTTGAAGAGGTTTCTTTAAGAAAAAGAACTCATTTGGCCATGAGCACTACCCCTTCAGTTGCTAGTCCATCCTCACTCCAACCAGTACTTCAGGATGCTTTGATCAAGGAAGACAGTTCAGACATGAGCTCTTATGTATCTCCAGATGATGATACATCTACAAGAGTCTTGAGTGTGCCTCCCCTTGCTGCAATAATCCCTCCTGAGGAGCTACAAGCATCTCCTATTGCACCATTGTTGACAACACCACCATTAGCGGGTCCTTCATCATCCTCACCACCTGTTAGAGGAAAGGTGATTGGGCTTGCATGTCCAAAGGTGTGGAGGGTGATTGATAGGCGTAGGGCACCTAAAGTGATGCCTGAGTGGGCCTTTCCAAGGAAGCCTTAGGTGGTGGGGGAGAAGATGTGAAGCTGAAGTCTCTAGTAGGTTGTGATAGGAAGTAGTCATGCTTGGTAGTCCTTGGTTGTTGAATCCACTGTGAATCCCATGGTTGTAAGCACTCCATCTTGTATGCAGTTTATGAATAAAAATAATTCCATGGTAATCTTTTAAAATTCATTGCAGCATTCTAGCTTTCTCTGCAAAATAGTTAGTGGAAACACAAAGAAACAAATAGTTGATTGAACATAACTAACAGTGATTAGAACAAAAATAGCAATACTAAGATTAACTAATAACAGTACATAATTTTACAAACTTTTACAAAACAATTTGATATTTAGAGATTAATCATTCCAATACTAACTACAAGGTACTAAAACGTCCCCACATCAAAAGCTTTAGTGAGAAGATCAACCACATTGAAATCAGTATGGATTTTGACCATTTGAATCAACCTTTTCTCATTACAATCTCTAATAAAATGGTGCCTTATCTCAATATGTTTAGTTCTAGAATGTAAAACAGGATTTTTAATAATGCATTTGTACTGTTATTATCAATGTAAATCTTAGTATGCATGAAATTGTACCCAAAGTCCAACAATTGATTCTGAATCCAAAGCACTTGTCCACAACAACTAGCAAAGACCACATACTCGATTCATGTAGTGGAATTGGCCACAATTGCGCTTTTGCACTGCCAGGAGATCAATCTGCTTCCTAAAAACTGACATCCTCCAGTTGTAGACTTCCTATCCAAACTAGCACCAGCATAATCACTGTCTGTATAGGCCACCAAATCAAATTTAGAATCCTTAGAATACCAAAGGCCCAATTTAGGATGACCTTTAAGGTATCTAAAAATTCTCTTAACAGCATTCATGTGTGTTGTATTGGGTGTGACTTGAAACCTTGCACACCCACAAACTGAGAACATTATATCTGGCCTAGATGCTGTGAGATACATCACAGATCCAATCATGGATCTATACAGCTTCAAATCGACTTTGGGACTTCCATCATCAGGTAGCAGTGGTTTCTGAGTCTCCATTGGTGTACTAGCACTCTTAATATCCTGAAACCCAAACTTCTTCAAAACATCTGCCACATACTTGTCTTGACTAATAAAGATACCATCAGTCCTCTGTTGAACTTGCAGTCCCAAAAAGAAAGTGAGTTCTCCCATGGAACTCATCTGAAACTTGTCATGCATAAGTTTCTCAAAGTCTTTGCATAGCTCTTTATTGGTTGAGCCAAAGATGATGTCATCTACATAAACCTGAACTAGCAAAATATCATCCTTTAGCTTCCTTATGAACAAAGTCTTATCAATCAGTCCTCTTTTGAAGCCATTGCCCATCAAATAAGTAGAAAGGCACTCATACCATGCCCTTGGAGCTTAATGCAAACCATACATAGCCTTTTTCACCCTGTAGACCTTATCAGGATGATCAGGATCTTCAAAAACAGGAGGCTGACAAACATAAACCTCCTCTTCAATAGTACCATACAAAAAGGCACTTTTAACATCCATCTGATACACAACAATGTTCTTGTATGAAGCATATGCCAAAAACAATCTTATAACTTCTATTACGCAACAGGGGAAAACACTTCATCATAATCCAAACCTTCAGTTTGTGTGTATCCTTTAGCAACCAACCTGGATTTATTCCTCACCACAATACCTCTTTCATCCCTTTTTTTTTCTGAAAACCCATTTAGTCCCAATAGCCATTTTTACATTTGGAAGGTCAACCAATGTCCATACTTCCTGAAGCTTAAACTGGAATAGCTCCTCTTGCATTGATTCAACCCATCCTTCTTCTGATAAAGCTTCTTCAACTCTCTTGGGCTCCTTTTGAGATAGAAAACAAGCAAACAAACAATTTTGCAGATCTCTATGACTGTTCCTTTTGTGAAGTGATCTGGCAAACAAACCTTGTTCAGGAAAAGGTTGTTTGTTCATATCTCTGCTTCTTGTTTGAACTGGAGTATTCAGATCTCCAAGAATTTGCTCTTTGGGATGATTCTTATGAACTCTGATAGTAGGAATTGGACTCTCTGTGATGACTGTGTCTAAATTAGTAAAATCAGTATCATTGAAGTAGTCATCTAAGTTTTCATCATCAGTAGGAGTATCCCTTCCTTCCAAATCAGGTATGTCAGGATCAGTTGGATACTCATCATCACCAAACAATGGCTTGGCAGGGATTCCAAAGTAAGAATCATCATCTGTACTTGCAACAGTGTTTGCACTTGTACTAGCAGTGGTAGAGATTGGCTTAGAAGTGGTTTTATTAACCTTAGCAGTGCTTTCATTTGGCTTAGCAGTGCTTTCACTTGGCTTAGCAGTGCTTTCAGAATGCTTCTTCTTTCTTTCAATTTCTTCTGCCGACACTGAATTATCTTTCAACAACTCTTCCTTATCTTGATGATGATCAACATTACTTCCAGAATTCAAAACATCATCATCAGTGGGACCCTGCTTTTCAATGATGGGTGAGACAGAACCAGCTTTCCACTTTTCAACCAAATAAAACTCCTTTGGATAATCAGCTTCCTTAGAATTTGTTTCTTCATCAGAATCCTTTGGTGTACCTGTATCAACATTAGTGGAAGTTCCTGCAATGATAGGCTCATAATTCATAGATTTGGTTAGCATATCAATGTTAAACAACCATTCTAGTCCTTTGGTCTCAACACTAGAAGTCTCTTCACTAAACTTAACATTTAAGTTTTCTTTTACAATCATGGTCCTCCTGTTGCATACTCTAAAGGCTTTACTATTTGAAGAATAGCCTAGAAAGTATCCATCATCTGCTTTCTCTTGAAACTTGCCTTGATAGTCTATGGTATTTAAGATAGTAACAGGACACCCAAAAGGTTTTAGGAATGCAATCATAGGCTTCCTATCATGTAACAGCTCATGGGGGTCTTGTTTTGAGGCTTCACTACCTTACTTCTATTACGCACATAACATGCAGTTCCTACAAATTTCACCCAAAGGTAGTTGGTAACTTTGATTCTGACAACATTGTTCTTGCAGCCTCAATTAGTGTTCTGTTTTTGCTTTCAGCTACACCATTCTGTTGTGGTGTCCTAGCAACACTAAACTGTCTTTCTATACCCTTAGCCACACAAAATTGATTCATCACATCATTCTTAAACTCAGTTCCATTATCACATCTGATTACTTTGACTTTTTGGTTTACTTAATTTTCTATCTTAGTAATGAAACTTTTGAGGTTCTCACTAGTCTCACTCTTAGCAGCCAAAAAGTATACCCAAGAAAATCTACTATAATCATCAGTAATCACTAGGCAATACTGCTTATTGTTCAAACTTTTAATTTCCCTGTCCTTAAGATCAATTTCACCACCTAGTATGTTAATCTTATCTACATACTCAAACTCACATTTAATACAGAATTTAAGTTTCTCTTCAACACTCTCAAGACCAACTTTATATCCTAAGTTATCTAGTGAAAGTCTTTCTACCTCTCTTCTCATACTCTCATTAATAGCTTTAAGAGATTCTAAGTTATCTTGACATGATTTAAAAGAACAAGTAGAATTTTTTGAATCATTAGATACCTCGAATCGAACCGGAAGATGAAGCATAGGCCATGAGAGAAAACTTATGCTCTTTTGAAGCTTCACTAGCAAGAAAAGCTGCATTAGGACCTTCTTCAATCGATCACCCAGTCATAATCGCCAATACCATCTTGAGCAACCAATGCTGAAGAAGAAGCAGCTCTTCTAGCCTTCTTGATGCCTTCAATCCTCTTAGGAGCTCGACATTCCCTAGCAAAGTGACCCTTCTTCTTGCAGTTAAAGCATTCCATCTTACTTTTGTCAAACCCAGCTCCTTTGATCATCATATTTAACTTGCCTGCATGTTCTCCTCAAAAATTTTCTTGCTTGCAGAGTCAACATTGCCATCTGCCATTCAAGATTAATCTCTTCAAGGTCCTCAGGATCAATTTGATCCAAATCTTGATTTAACACAGTGACACTAGTTGTTAAATCAGCCAGAAAAGCACAAATGGCCCCATCACTAACATTATCACTAACAGTGGTATTGTTAGCAATGGCAGTGGTTATCCCACTACTAGTATATATGATGGATACTTGAGGGGCTGTTTTGTAACTTTGATGATAATGTATAAATTCCCCCAAATCACTGCCAGATCATTTAATTGATCTTCAAATCACTTCCAATTGGTGCTCAACATAAACCCTAACCACACCCACCTGCTTATTTCACAAATCCCACATCATATCTCATAACCAATCACAACGTCGTCACAGTATTCCAAAACCCATAACCTAGTTGCTTATTTGGTCAAGAACAATTACTCAGAAGGTTTTCATGACATGATTGATTTCATTAACCACAGTCCTATACACTTTGCACTAACTGTAGCACCCACTATTCTTAAAGCATATGTACATCAATTCTGGGGAAATGCTAAGCTTGAAGAGAGAGATGGTGTAGAAGTTTTTAATACTGTTGTGGATGAGAATGAGGTTTTGGTTGATGAGGAAGTTCTTAGAGGTATTTTAAACTTGGATGATGCTGATGGTATAGTTAATCTTTCTGATGATGCAATCTTTGCTGGTTTAGAAAGATTAGGTTATACAAGAAGGGGAGACAAGATAAAAATTTTGAAAGGTATGTTTTCTCCTAAATGGAATTTTTTGATTCACACTTTATTGATGTGTGAGAGTAACAAGACCACTGGGTTTGATGACTTTCCTTCCAAAATTGCAACTGCAATAATCTGTTTATCTGAAGGTAGGAAATTTAATTGGTCTAGGATGCTTTATGAAGGGTTTGTGCAGAATATTAGGAAGAAGGGTAAATTTTACTTGTATCCTAGGTTTGTTCAACTTATTGTGGAAAGCCAAGTAGCATAGCCTGTTGAACATAATAGGAAGTATGTGGTGCATTATATGCTTCCTAAGCTTTTTGCACATATGAGGAATCAGAACCCTAATTTCCAAATAAGAGTTGTCCCATTGTTCCCACACATGCTCAATTTGCCTAATATTCCTGAGTTTGAGAATGATCCTGAACCCCAGTTCAATGAACCTGCACCAACTACTCATGCATTTGAACCCACTGCTAGTCAATCTGAACCCACTGCTAGTCAATCTGAACCCACTGCTAGTCAATCTAGATCCACTGCTAAACCTATTTTGTGGACTAGGAGAAGGAAGATCACCAAGCTACCTCAGGCTGGTGTTAGTGGTGTAGCTCATGAGGCTGTCACAAGTTGTGGAGGTTACATGATTGGAAGGGCTTCCACTACTGATTCATGCTTAAATCTTTGGTTAGGACATGGAAACATACATAAGACCCAACCTTTGGTAACTCCTATTGTGGAGAGTTCTCAGGAACTCACCACTAGTGTAGGAATCCCTGACCAACTGGCTCAATCAGGGTGCATAGATGATCAGGCTAGGTCTAGTGCTATGTTTTCTTTACCCAAGGATTCACCTCTCGGACCGGTTAACACAGTCGAAGTGATGAGGGTAGTTTGAACATGATCACGAATTGACGGCTAATGATCGTGTACATGATGACTTTTCCAATGAACCACCTCTCGGACCAGTTAACACAGGTCGGAGTGGGGAGGATATTCTTGAACAATTACATGAATTGACGGTTAGATGTACCACTATGGAGAATAATTAAGAATTTGATTATTGGTGAGCCTTTGAAGAAGAAGATGGCTCAACCAGACATTGGAAAGGGAAAAGGTATTGTTGAACCAGTTTTGAAGTTTAAAAGTAGAGAAGAACAGATTGCTTATGATGAAGAGTATACAAGAGGTCTGCAAGCAGAAGAAGAAGCAGTTGCAGAGAAAGAAAAGCAAGAAGAAGAAGAATCTACTCAGAAATGGCTAGATTAATGGAATAATACACAATCTTATCTTCAAGCTTCTAATGATATACAAAATGAGTACACAACTCAAGAGTGGGGATTGTTATCTATTGATGAAAGAGCCAGAATCTTAGGTGAATGGGTAAGGAGGATCAGGAAGGAGCAGAAGCAAGTTATAAGGAAGAAACCTCCTACAAAAGGTGAGATGAGAAATGTGATGATGAAGATTATCAAGAATTCAGACATACATATTTCTGAAAATCTCAGTAAATGTTCATTTGAGAGGATTCAAGAAATTTATCTGAGATGTATGAGGATTAATGAGGATTTTAATCCAATAAATTCTGAAAAAGAAGAAGAGTGGATTAAGAGTAGACAAAAGAGGAAATCTAAGATTCAGGAGGAATCTGGTTCTAAAACATTGAAAGAAGTGAATGGTAATCAAATTATTTCTTATACATTTGAGCTTAATGGAAGTGAAGGATGTTGGAAAATTCAAAGAGTCAGTAATGAAGTTTCTGAGTTTGAGAAATTTTCACAAATGCTTCAATATCTTGATAGAGATGATTTGATGAATCTTTTGAAGCTTTACAAGAATAAATTTGGTGATGTATGTCCAGATGACTATCATGAGAGAATGGTTTATCATCACTTGAAGATCTTGTTTGAACCTACTTATGATGAACCAGAATGGAAAGGACTCTACAATGGTCAAGTTACAAGATGGTTTTTATATAAATCTTGTGGAGTTCATGTGTTGACTATTTCTAAAGAAATTATTCACATGCTTGTAGAAGGTGATTATCCTCAACTGAATAATTATCCAGGGGTTATTGCTCAGATGGTGAAGCCTGGTGGTTTAAAGATGCTGAAACCCTATGATGATCAAGCTTACAGTTTGTTGCTAAAGTATGAAACAATTTTTGAAACTGTTAAGTGTTTGGATCCATCCTCCAATACAGATGTTTTGGGATTAAAGGAAACTTGAGAATTCTGTTTGAATGTATCAAGTTTAGGGGAGGATTGTTGGGTTTTAGGTTCCTCATAACAAGAATTATTCTAAGTAATGGAACCACGGCTAGAGTAAAGGAAACCACTGACAGAAGAATATATCCACTGCTGGAGTTAAACCACGGCTAGTAGTAAAGTAGAACCGCTGTTAATGTATTATAAACACTGCTAGTTGTTATGTCGGTTTAATATTTTGTATTAGATAAATATGGAAAAGATATTTATCTTGTAGGTTACGTATTGTATTATGTAAAGGACTCCTTAGCCTATTAAAGGAGGTCCTAGGTTAGATTAGATATACGAATGTTTTTATCTAAGGTCGATACACTTCAAGGTTGTAAACCCTAATACTGGTTAGAGTATTCGTTATTAAAATAATTGAGGTGTTTAAGAGTTATTGTTATTGTTCTTTTTCTTCAGGTTGAATATTAAATTCCGCGTAATATTTAACAAGTTATTATCAAGTCAGTTTCTATAAGGATCGTTTGCTCAACTGGGATCAACAAGTGGTATCATGTCATGTGTCCAGATGTTGGAGTGCGATGGCATGGATTAAGGGGAAGACAAGGAAGACATGGTTTGTTTCATTCATGGTGAGATCCCTGATCTCAATTTCTCTACTTCGTCTATGGGAATTCGTACAAGAATGTGTTTGTTTTGTCATCATCAAATAGGGGAAGATTGTTGGGATTTTAGATTTGATGATAAAAAAACAAGAAAGAATGAAGCATGAAGGACTAAAGAAGACAAAGGATGAAACTTCAAAAGATGGAAAAGATTACTTCGTATCTTTTTATTATTCTAGATTATTCCTTTGTCTTTTAGCTCATCTTGTAAATTGCCCTGCACATGAATTTAAACAAGTTAGTTCTTTTGGTGGACCCAATCAATACTAACTTGGGTCTGCCCTGTGCATCAACATAATCAAATTTCTTTAGGTCCATTGATGCACAACTGACATGATGTAAAACTTTGGTCTTAGGCTTCCATTGCCGACTTGCTGAGGCCTTAACACATAAAATGGTTTCCAACCAACGTGTCGAGTTATCACCTTTGGAATAGTTAAAACTTCTTTTGTATCAGTGGTGATATTCTGCTTAGCAGTGTTTACATTTTGCTTAGCAGTGTTTACATTTTGCTTAGCAGTGGTTGGAACCCATTTGGGTGCAGCAGTGATTATTGATTTAGTTTTACTATTCCTCATTAATACTGCTCTGGGAACCATGTTTTTGTTAGGAAGAGGGATCGTATTCTTTGAAAAGTTTTGATGATTTACCCTCCTCCAATGGTTCAAACTTGTGGTTGGTTTTTATAATAATTTCTCTGTAGATGCTCAAAACTACCACATTTAAAACATGCCTTCTTAACACATTGAAACTCATCTCCTAATCTGTTTGAAATTAGTCCATTAAAGTTTCTCTGATTTCCCCTGGGTATGAATCTTTTCATCTGTTCCCTAGGTATCTCCTTGTAGTCTACTACTTTCCTAGAAATTGGTGCTCCAAATCTAGGCATAAGGTTGGCTTGTTTAGAATCAACAAACTTAACATTTTCTATCTTCTCAGACTGTGTTGATTCAAATCTATCTTCCTCAGTATCTGATTCCCAATCTTCAATATTTGGAGCATCAGATGACTTATCAGAACCTATCTTAGGTGATTCACACTTACTTATCTCTCCTACAGGTTTGTTGAAACTGAATTCACTACTAAATGTCAGTTCTTTAGTTGGTGGTGCATGTTTCATAAGAGGAAGTGGTGGCATATTGTTGTAACCTAAGCCAGTACCATCTTTAAACAAATTTTGACCAATTGGCTTATTTACTAAGTCAAAAGCATATTGTGTTTTAACAACTCTAACAACATGTTTTTCCTTTTCTTCTAGAGCTTCTTGTTTTACACTCTCTGCTTCTTCTAGTTTCTGTTTAAGCATTTTAATTTCCCTGTCCTTAAGATCAATTTCACCACCTAGTATGTTAATCTTATCTACATACTCAAACTCACATTTAATACAGAATTTAAGTTTCTCTTCAACACTCTCAAGACCAACTTTATATCCTAAGTTATCTAGTGAAAGTCTTTCTACCTCTCTTCTCAGACTCTCATTAATAGCTTTAAGAGATTCTAAGTTATCTTGACATGATTTAAAAGAACAAGTAGAATTTTTAGAATCATTAGATACCTCAGAATCTGAACCAGAAGATGAAGCATAGGCCATGAGAGCAAACTTATGCTCTTTTGAAGCTTCACTAGCAAGAAAAGCTGCATTAGGACCTTCTTCAATCTGATCACTCCAGTCATAATCGCCAATACCATCTTGAGCAACCAATGCTGAAGAAGAAACAGGCTCTTCAGTAGCCTTCTTGATGCCTTCAATCCTCTTAGGAGCTCGACATTCCCTAGCAAAGTGACCCTTCTTCTTGCAGTTAAAGCATTCCATCTTACTTTTGTCAAACCCAGCTCCTTTGATCATCATATTTAACTTGCCTGCATGTTCTCCTCAAAAATTTTCTTGCTTGCAGAGTCAACATTGCCATCTGCCATTGAAGATTAATCTCTTCAAGGTCCTCAGGATCAATTTGATCCAAATCTTGATTTAACACAGTGACACTAGTTGTTAAATCAGCCAGAAAAGCACAAATGGCCCCATCACTAACATTATCACTAACAGTGGTATTGTTAGCAATGGCAGTGGTTATCCCATAAGCAGCAGTGGATACATCCTGAGAAGTTTTGTGGTTTGTGGAAACAAAAGCAATGTTTTGAGTAGTTGAAGATGCACTAGCAATGTTGTTTTCAGACTCATAAAATTTCAAGTTGTTGTAAAGATTGTCCAAAGTCATCTTCTCAAAGTCATCCTTGTTTCTCCACACAACTGTATGCACAGCCCATTCAGGTGATAAACTTCTGATGAACTTCAAATTGATATCT
Organism: Chrysanthemum makinoi; assembly: GCA_910596185.1. Classification (NCBI taxonomy): domain Eukaryota; kingdom Viridiplantae; phylum Streptophyta; class Magnoliopsida; order Asterales; family Asteraceae; genus Chrysanthemum; species Chrysanthemum makinoi. Next base: position 233,119,920 of record OU343220.1, on the reverse strand, counting down.
TCTTGAGAAACTTTGTAGTCCACCAACTTCAGATGACTGATTATCTTCTGCAATCTGTTATAAGTGCCATCATGTTTTTCTCCACTGAGAGCAGTGAAGTTTTCAAGCTGATGCTTGAGCATGTTCTTTCTGGATTTCTTGGTAGCTTCATTACCAGCAAATCTTGTTTCAACGGCATCCAATAACTCCTTAGCTGTCTCATACTACTCAAATTCCAAAGCATACTCATTAGGTATTCCCATAGAGAGAATACTATGAGCTTTAATCTCCAGCTTCCTTCTAGCCTTGTCAACCTCACTAACAATGGCTATCTCATTACCATCATCACCCTTCTTGGGAAGAGTATCACCTTTATCAACAACATCCCAGATTGTGTAATCTATCATGCCAATGTATTGCCTCATTCGCATTCTCCATACCTGATACTCACCCTGCTTCAGCATGGGCACCTTTGATGTAGTAACCATGTGAGTTTCGTCAGACATCTTAACTTTCTTGAATAATGCTTAACTAGACTTCTTTTTTATTACAGTTTCTAGATCACAAGCTCTGATACCACTTGTTGATCCCAGTTGAGCAAACGATCCTTATAGAAACTGACTAGATAATAACTTGTTAAATATTACGCGGAATTTAATATTCAACCTTAAAAAGAAGAACAATAACAATAACTCTTAAATACCTCAATTATATTAATAACGAATACTCTAACCAGTATTAGGGTTTACAACCTTGAAGTGTATCGACCTTAGATATAAAAAATTCGTATATCTAATCTAACCTAGGACCTCATTTTATAGGATAATGAGTCCTTTACATAATACAATACGTAACCTACAAGATAAATATCTTTTCCATATTTATCTAATACAAAATATTAAACCGACATAAAAACTAGCAGTGTTTATAATACATTAACAGTGGTTCTACTTTATTACTAGCCGTGGTTTAACTCCAGCAGTGGATATATTCTTCTGTCAGTGGTTTCCTTTACTCTAGCCGTGGTTCCAATACTTAGAATAATTCTTGTTATGAGGAACCTAAAACTCAATAATTGACACTTAATATTCAGGACTATTTGAAGTTATCAAATATCCCCCCACTTGAACTCTACTTGCCCTCAAGTAGACCTTATTAGATAGATTCCTAAAAAGATATCTCCCATTACCTGGAAAATATAGTATTACAAATCCCTTATGCTAGAATTAAACAAAGTCGAACACTTCACGAAATGGGAACAAAACACTCAAATGTCTCAACTATTCTAAGTGTCAATTTTAGGGTGATCACTCATTGCACAGTCATAGCATGTATTCTATCATAAGCTTGGCGGTTACACAAATCTCCACCACTAGAGTTAAAGACTAAACAATTCTTGAAGGCAATATGGATAGACACGACAAAGGTTAAGGGTGATTTGTCATTAGTAACATGTCACGGCGAAGTGGACAAAATCAATGATACATGAACAAATCCATGGCTAAGACACCAAAGATTGCTCGATGCATCACCTAGACACGCTTCATGACTAAGGGTAGGAAAAGACATGGGATAAAATTGGTGTTAAAACAAAATCAAGCAAATAGTTTAAATCTACAACTAGGTCAGCACCACTTACCGTTTGCCCAAAGTTCAAGTTTCGAAGTCAAAAAACCGGATCATGATATAATCAGGTAGATGTGCCATTAGAGGACGTCATGATGGGCACACTTCCAACTTCATTCTTCAAATGTGACCGAGGTGGCCTCCTCGATAGTAAATCTATATTAAGCTCATAACACTAGTGCTTATAACATCGCACTTTTACAATAACAATAACTATAATTTTTTTTCTCTTTCGAATCACATCATCATCATTTTTTTTGCATAACTAAATATCATAATAACATAACATCCCCCCACTTGAGATGAACCATATGAGAATTTGGGGGGTCTTCAATGATCTTTAAGGATATGTCGTCGAAGAGAGCGTGATTCCCGAACCATTCCACTTGAACCTTGAACTTAGGCAAATAATGACTTCCCAATTACAAATAAAGACTACAGGGTAGGCTAAGGTGTAATGGTGTATCGAAACAATATGTTGGGTGAAAAAAATGAAATGAATGGCTCAGAAGGGTGTATCTAGGGATATCTTGCACTAAAGGTGAGTGCAACAAAGGGTTTAACATGGGGGTCGAGAAGTTGAGGTGACTAATCGATAGACACACAATGGTAGGCTATTTGGGTGATAATCCTATAATACTGCCTTCTTAAACTGAAAAATCCAAATACATCTAACTAACTCAACATACCTCGTCTATGGTCTCGAAACGATGTAAAGGCCAAGTTCTAAAGTTTACAAGCTACAGGCACACTCATAATTTGGTGGATTTGGGGTAAATATTTGGAAACGGATAAGGCTAATCTCACCATATAATATCAAGGGTTATAATGTGCTCGGATAAGGTCTAATCTAGTTAGGTTAAGAAAAACATGTCAAAATTTTAAATATTGCATAATTTTTCAAAAAAAACTAGAAAAACGAGCGCAATAAAGTTCAAGAGATAATTCTACTCCCGTCCCCCCACTTGAATTGTACAAAGCCCCTTTTGTACTAAGCATTAAATAAAGGTGAAGAGAAAAGTAGAATTATAGTGAGAACTTCCTTGAAATTTGCTCCAAAAAGAAAGAAGGCCCTGAAAGAGTCGTTGCCTTATACGCATCCACGAGCAAACTTCAATCCCTGAAATCACACTACCGACAAGCATAATTCTAAAAAGAAAATGAAAAAGAAATCTAACTCACTTTCGTAGGAATCACGGTTGCATTTAGCGTATGCAACAAGCCCTTTAAACTACTTGGTGTCCCAAGTGGACGAGTGTAGTCTCGTGAGGGCTTACAGGAACATACCCACAAAGTTCATTTGAAAACTAATACAAGGTTATTGTGTTTAAAATGAAAGAAGTGTTACAGAGGGTAGTTACGTCGTAACTCCCAAAAGGAGTTAAGCCGCAATTAAGCAAAACCTGACAGGGGTGTGGCTACGGCGTAACCATAGCTGGGGTTACGCCGTAATTGGTAATGCTTCTGACAACTTCTGCGGCACAAAGGCATGTTACGGCGTAACAAAGATAATGAGTTACGCCATAACTCTGGTCGGATCAGAATGCTGCAGCAACAACTTTTCTTCGTTTTCCTGCAAAAATGGTGTTAGCCTTAATGATATTTAATAGAAGTGATGGTCATTCACGTTTAAGAACTTTGTAACGTGTGTTAGATATCGTACTAGAATAGTCAACGGGCTCATGGATAGGGCTAAGCTAAATGGTTAGACGTTTTGTTAAGCTAGCCTTGTAGAAGCTCATGTAACCCAATCCAATCCAACCCATATCCACGGCCCATGGAAAGCCCATTAGGGTAGTGTAGTATGGAAGTATAAATACCCCTCAAATGGTCATTTGAGGGGTGTGCTTGAGTGTGTTTGTGTGTGTTTTTCTTTGAAATAAACATCATCTTGTTTTCATCTTTCTCTCTATACATACATGATTCATATCATCAAGTCACCACTTTCCTTTCCTCTTTTCTACTTTATGCATAACATATTGTTTAGGTTTTATGTGTACACTTGTGTGTTTAACATGGGTATAAGTGATAAGGTTGAGATAAACAAGTTCCTACAATTGGTATCAATCGCCTAACAATGGTTTAGGAGTGTTTGTGTTCGTATTTTTGTTAAAACTTTAGAAGAAAGTTTCGTTTTTATATAAAAACGCAAGCTTTTGGCATAAAGCTTTGATTTTTACGCGTTTTTAAGCTTAAAGTTGTAGTTTTTATTGATATTTAAGTGTTTTGGAAGAAGTTTGTGCAAAAGAAATCATTTGGAAACGTGCTTTTGGGTGAAAAATTCGTGTTTTTGCAAAAACTGGGCATTCTACGCGTAAGCGTTGCAAGGACATAAAGTCAAAACCCTAGTTTCTACGCTTAAGGAAAAGTCAAAACCCTAGTTTCTACGCGTAAGGTCTACGCGTAAGAATTGAAGTTTACGCATAAACTTTTGGTGAAGAATCTTCGTGCAACAACGGTTACTCAGTGTTTTCCTTGCTTGGATAAGCTTAAAAAACACTTCGACTTGTGGATATCTTTCACGCTTGGACGAGTGTGAAGGATTTTGGTTTTAAACCTAAACTTACGCCTAAGCATAAAGCTTACGAGTAAGCACTCTACGCATAAGTTAAAATCTTACGCGTAAGGTACTCTACTTCTAAGTATAAAGTTTACGCATAAGCTTACGTTTAACCTTAAGTTTACGCGTAAGTCTGGGTCTACGCATAAGCATCATCTTACGCCTAAGGAGGGTTACGCATAAGCAATCTACGCATAAGCATCAACTCCTACGCTTAAGAACAGGTTTACGAGTAAGATTTTGAGCAAAACTTCAAACGGCCATAACTTTTGAACCGTAACTCCGTTTTCAGCGTTCTACCCATCAAAACGACCGTGAGAACGAGAATAATAGCATGCCAAATCAACTAAGGTTCATTTGGGTCAACCTTCAAGTCCTAAAAACACTCCGAACAGAAGTTATTGAGGTTTTTAAGTTTTTAGACCAAATTTTCACTACAACAACCAAGCTTAATCTTCATCAAAACACAACTCCTTTATCGTTGAATCGATCCTACATCAACTTTATCATAACATACCTTCATCAATGGCAACTCAACAAGACATTCATGCAGCCGGTGCCTAAAACCGTCCTCCTATCTTTGGAAAAAGGTGGATATCTTCAATGGACAAGTCGTATGCTCCGCTACATCAAGACCAAACCTAATGGAAAACTCATGATTTAATCCATTACGAATGGACCCTTCAAGCCTCGACAAGTCCAAAACCCTAGAAATCCTGATGCAACTCCTCCCGCCCCACCATCTTTTCGTGTGCAATATGAATCGAGAATACACGAAGAGGATAAGAAGCAAGTCGGCGGATGACATGGCAATTCACATTGTACAACTGGGTGTACCAAGAGACATCTTTGCTGCAGTAGACAGTTGTGAAACTGCTTTCGATATGTGGGAATGTGTCAGACGGCTTTGTTATGGAACATAAATTGGCCAACAAGACACGGAGAACAAGTCGCTAGCTGCATGGGAGAAGTTTACATCTACTCCAGGAGAATCCATTGAATCCTACTATGGAAGGTTTTGCACTTTAATGAATGAGCTTATAAGAAACAAGTTGGCACCCAGAACTATCGTGAGTAACATCAAATTCCTAAACAATCTTCCAGAAGAATGGGGACGATATGTCACTATTGTCAACCAAACAAAAGACTTACATCAGGTGAACTTCGATCAACTCAACGATTTTCTAAAACAAAACCAAACTGAAGTGAATGAAGTCAGGAAAGAAAGATTGGCAAAGAATCATGATCCATTGGCACTCATTGCAAAGACTACAACTCCAATGAACTCACAACAACAAGCTTCATCATCTTCCACTAACAACAACTTGTAGCAATACATTCCACAACCACAAGCTGTTATCCCTCAACAAAAATTCTATCTATAAGAACAACAAGTCATTCAACAACAACAGTATCCACAATACCAGGAACAAGGAATCGTTGATCTTGAAACTGAACAAGAACAGGCTTTGTCAACTGCATTTGCCTTTTTGACTAAAGCATTCAGAGGTCGCTATTCCACACCAACTAACAACAACCAAAGGATATCATCAAACACTTGCAAGGCAAATTACAGTAGGGTTTGAATATGGGTCATCAAGGACAAATGGTTGGAGTTATTGGGAATCAACAGGATATGCTCTTGGATTTCACATAGGTATCAGCGGTTCCGTATCGGGTATCGGTTGGGTGAGAATGTTGGAAATCACCGGGTCGAATGTTAGGAATAGAAGTGGGTAATCGAATGGGAATGTTGCGACTCAAATCGTTGGGAATTATGGAAATGTGAATCAGGCTAATCGGGTTACGTGTTACAACTGTCAAGGAGTGGGTCACATGGCAAGGAATTGTCCTACTAAGCCGAAAAAGAAGAATGCTGCATATCTTTAGAAAGCTATGCTGTTAGCACAGTCGAGAGCGGCCGGTGAGTCCTGAGGAACATGACTTTTTTGCTATTATGGATGATTTGGAAGACCTAGAGGACATCAATGCGAACTGCATCTTCATGGCAAATCTTCAGGAGACTAAGTACGACACTGATTCTGACGCACCTCCTATTTATGATGCCAATGCATTATCGAGGTACCAATCATTGATCCATGCTATAACAATGTCATATGTGATGTGTTTACTCATGACGAACGGCGATTCAGTGACATCGGCACCCACTTATGATACATACCTGGACAATCCGAGTTGTAGAAATACTAACTCTGAAACTCTAGATGTGGATCCTAGTGGAGGCTGTGTGACACAAAATCTTGAGTGATGAGGAAACACGTGCTTATTTGAAACATTAATCAATAAATGTGGCATTGAAATTGAGAAAGTTAAAAAGGTCAATCGCGATGTTAAAGGCAAAGAATGATAAATTGACCGCTGAGCTTGAGAGGTACAAGGAGTATGCAAAAGCTTTTGAATTTCACAAAAACAAATAGTCAGAATTAGAAATTGGTTATCGAGATTCTATTTTAAGAGAACAACAATTGCAAATCAAATATAACACATTTGATGTTAATTTGAAGTTAAAAATAAAATCTTTAAACGAGGAAATTTCTGATCTTAAAAACCAACTTTCTAAACAAAAAGCAACTTATTCAGATCTTGAAAAAGAAAAGAAACAGTTGATTGCTGATTTTTCCAAATGAGAAGATTCTTTTCTTGATGAAATTCTTGATAAAAATGAGAAAATCAAAAAATTGGAAAATTTGATTGTTACAACGGGTCATTCAGCCAAATCAACCAATATGCTAATTAATCAAACAAATCCGTATTTTCATACAACACAAAAAATGGCTCTTGGTAACACACCTCCTTGTTTCCTCAAGAAAGCTCAGAAAGCACAGAATGTTTTGAACAATGGAAAAGCTTTGCATGAACCCATAATTGTTCATGATTCTCTTGAAACATTAGAACTATCTGATAAGAGTAGATCAAAAATGAGACAAAAGAATCCATATCTAAAACCAATTGATTATAACAAATAGAACAAAATTAATGGAATTACTTTTGTGTCACAAAAAGAAATGTCAAAGTTTTCCATCACACCATATATTTCAAACAAAGAGTCAACACCAGTTTCAACACCTGTTTCAAAACAAGTTTCAAAACCAGTTTCAAACCCATTTGTTGTCTCAAAATCTCTTTCGAACATTGAATAAATGTCTTCAAACAATCCTTTTAACACAAGTGATGCCAGAAGCATTTTAGAAGATGTTAAAACTAGAATTGGGGGACTTCAAGAGACTGTTAAAACTAAAACCAATATTACAACTAACATCTGGTTTTCTAGTTTCGATGATGAAAATAAAAAGTTTTTTGAAACTCAAATTGCCCCTCAACTAAATAACATCAATTCAAGGGTAATTCATTTTGAACAAGCATTTTTGAAAGCTAATGAAAGCTAATGAAGATGTTCTTTGTCAAGGACCATAAATCCCTGGTAAAGAAAGCTAATGAAAGTGTTGCACATATCAAAGTTTTGGAAAATTTAAATGATTCTCTCTTCGAAGATGTTCTGTGTACCGATATTATGTCCATTGTTTTACAAACATATTCTGTTGAAGATCATGAAAGACTCCAGTCTGAGACATCCGAAATTGTTTCAAATTATGAAAAAGCTCTTGAAAAACTTGAAAAAGAAAATGTCTCATATTTTAAACAACTTGATCGAAAAACTGAGGAATGCAAGTATGACAAACTGTCGTATGAGCGTGCCTACAATGACATTGATTCGTGCAACACCGTCAAGTTTAATCACTCAAACCGACCACTTGTGAATGGCCGACCGTAAGAAACTTAAAACGGTTCAGAAACGAATGCAATGAAGATCTGGAGAGTATAGTGTTTCCCCGGGTCGTTATGTCCCAGCGAGCTATGCGATGAATCACCAAACGTATAGTGATCGAGAGGATTTGAACAGAAAAGAGATATGATTGATTATAACTACAGAAAAAGCACATAAACTACAGGGGCTTAAACGCAAATTAAAGAGAATTAAAAAAGATAAAAAATATTAAATAAACGCTATCACTATTTTTACAATCTGATTTTCTTGATTTATAAAACAAAATAACTTAAATAAACTATTTTAATTAAAACGTAAACCTAAATTACCTAAAAACGTGACCTAGAATGAAAACGCACGTTATATGTAAAAATTACGCGAGTGCGCAAGTAAAAACGTAAAATTTGTGAAATAAAAGTCCTACGAGTGTGAAAATAATTTTCCTACATTCTAAATGACTAAAAATAATTTTAGGAAAAAGCCGAGTATTTTTTTGACTTTTATATTATTTATTACGAATTAAAAACTAATTTAAAACTAATTAATTAATTAAAAATACTAAACATTTTTAGAGAATTCTAAAAAAATTACAAAAACTACTTTAGAAACTACTGAATTGAGGAAAAATAAAAAGCTACACTACTACTTTTGGAAATAAGCAATTAAAAAGCAAGTAAGTAAATAAGCTATTAAACTGAAAGGTTAGTAATATATTAAATGGTGTAAACTAAAACAAGAAAAAGTCCCTAGCACAGTTGGTTGATGCTGTTGCTGTTGGGCCGTGGTACAGAAAGGGAGACAGACCCAGGTTCGAATCTGGGCAGCTTCTATTTTTTTGTAAAACATTTTTCTTCTCAATTTTTCTTTTGGATCCTCTTTTATAAATTTGAAAATGACAACCTTCAACAAGACAAAAGATTTTAGAGTACAAAATAGGCTTGTTAAGAGTAGCTTCACAACAGCAGCAGTGAACAACAACAAAAAAAAACAAAGGGATGGTTTGGGACATGAAAAAGAAGCAACAAAAAGCTTTCAAAAAGCTTGTGAAAAAGCCTATCTTAATGAATTTTAATCTACCACATATAAAAATGCTTAAGGCCACTTAAAATAAAGAAAAATGAGAACACTAATACACAAAAAAAAGAGGACAGGGCCTGTTGGGAAAAATGGCAGCTAAGGGACCGTTTGGGACAGCGGCTAAGAGCTACAAAGGAGCTATCAAGAAGCTTGTAAGACGCAGGAATCTAATGAAATCTAATCTACAACATACAATAAGCAATCTATGGAACCTAGTAAGCAACAATTAATTATTTAAAAGCTAACGAAATGAGGAGAACCTGCTGAACTGCTACTGTGGTCTGCTGTTGGAGGCAAAAACAACCCAACGAGGGGTTCTTGAGCTTCTTGCCGCTTATAAATAAGCCACAAAATTGCTGCTGTTGTTGTGCAGGCCTGAAACAGCCTGCTCTGGCTTCTTCTGGCTTATTTTTGAGCTATGAAATAAGCTTCCAAGGCCAAGGCAGATAGAACACATCAAAGTTAGTATAGAAGAGATTATAGAAATATGATTGGGACCCACAACCAGGACACTTAACAGCTTAAAAATAAGTTAGATCAGGTCCTGTTACAACTCCTTTTTAAACCTGATGCAGTAAAAATCCTAAAATGAACACTTAATTTGACTAAATTTGAACCAATATAAGATAAAAGACTAGAATTCCAAACTAATTTATACTAAAATGGATTACAAGGATTGGAGAAAAACAAGTTTTGAACAATTTTCACATCAAAGAAGCAATTTAAGACCCTCGAAATCAGCAGCTATAGCTGCTGATGCAATCTGCACAAACAGTCCCCTTTTTTTATTCTTGACCAGACCTTATAAACACAATTTTTGTACATGAAACAGATTCCTATGTGAAACTAGTGAAACACTTTTGACTCTTAAAGTCAAACGGGTAAAGAAATTATTATTATTTTTTTTAACCACATAAACCAAACACCCTTTACTGATTTTTTGGAAAGATCTGTTTCACTCCTATCTTTAAACTTAAAATCTGGAAATCTTTCAAATGAAATTAAACATCAACTGAACATAAAGAGATTGAATAAAAACTGAAAATTTCATTAACTTTAAATTAAAGATTACACTGAAAATAAAAATGGAGCTAGAATAAGAAATTCTAGACTAAAAACTAAAACTAAATAAGAAAAACTGAAACTAAAAACTAACCAACTACGGACTTAAAAAAAACTCACTCTCGCCTTATAACTTGGCTACAATACTTATACTACAACTCTGGTCTTCTCTCTCTCTTCTATGCCACTTGTGTTTGTTAAACAAGCCAAAAATGCGCGTGCCTTCCATCTTGCCAGTCTCTTTGCTACTTTTTTCTTTTTCTTTTTATTTTTTAACTCTTTTTCTTCGCTGGGTGAGATGGGTAGCAGGGTGTGGGTTGAGGGAATATGTCAGGGGAGAACGTGGGAATGACAGGTTTTTTATTTGGGTGTTGGGTTTTGTGTTTAGGCGGGAAAAGGTGAGGAAGAAAGAGCGGGGTAGGTTAACGTTTTGGGTATTAGGGTTATAAGACTTTGGGTTTGGGCTTGATGGACCGGTTTTGTTTATTTAGGTGTTGGGCTTGGGAGTATTAGTTAATAACTTGGACTTAGGATTTGTTTTGGACCCATGGTATAGCTTAGGTACTAAACATGTAAAATCTGATTTTTCAGGGACCAAACATGTGATTTTCCAAAAATTATTATAAGGACCATAAATGACAAACTTTATTAACCAAGGGCCATAAATAATATTTTCCATTTTTGAAAATCCCGGGGACTTGTTTTGCCATTCTTGAAAGTTGGGGGTAGAAACTGCCAATTATGCAAACTTTGTTCGTTTTTCATTTGTTTTCAATAATTTTGCATCTGAAACATATAAAATGTAATTTTGAGATATTTTCAGTATTTTGATGCATTTCTGAGCATTTTTAAACGTTTTGCAGTTCAGATTTAGCCAAAAATGATGAGTATTTACACACTCATCAGACATGAAAGAGAAAAATGATCTTTTGAGGGCTCAGCTGTAATGTCAAAAAGGAAAGGCAATGGATACTAAGATTTCAAAACCATTGACTGCGGAGATAGCAAATGTTCCCAAACAGGTTTTCAAACCAAAAATGTCTATTTCTCTGCCTCCTCCAAAAGTCAATGAGAAAAATGATTTATCAAAACCAATCACTCCACCTGCCTTGCCTAAACAAAATGAAAAAGCGGTTATCGAGAATCCAAAAGTTTTAGCACCTGGCCTTTTTAAGATGAGTACCACTAATGCGTCTGCCTCCACATCTAAACCATATGGAACAAACGACATAAGTTTAAACAAGCACTCTAAAGAGACTAGGAAAGCTGAAACCACTTCTCTAGATAAAAATTTGAATCCTAATGCGTGTGCCTTACCTTCTACAGGACTAGAAAGCACCTCTAGGAGCAGCAGACTAAAGCCTAAGATCAATACAAGGAACAATAGAGTCTCGCGTGCCTCTAAGAGTAGTAGCTTGAATAAAGAAAAGGAAGTGGAAGAACACCTTAGGAATTTACCGCTTTGTAATAAGAAAGACATTTCATCTGAATGTAATGAACCTATGAACTATGCTAAGTTTAATGAATCTATGGAATCTGTTTGTTTAACTTACAAGAAATCTTTACCTAATGTTCATGATGATTGTGTTTCTAAGAATGTGATTGATAAGCCTGTTTAGAAGAACTTCCCAAAAAGAACTTATGCTAAACCAATAGGATGCCTAGTTGCAAGACTTAGGTTTTACACTATTGATAAGAAGCATAGTCCTTACTTTAGGGATGATATTTGGAAACCAACGGGTAGAACTTTCACTCTCCAGAATGGTAGAATGAGTGATGAACCTGTCTTCCCAGTAGATAACTTCTATGAGTGTGATCAGGATTTTACCTCTAACCCAAAGGAACCAAAATCAAAACGGTTTCCAAAATCTTCTTCTTTTGTTCTTGGCATGTTATCGAAATATGTCTTTGGATTGTCGACTCGGGTTGCTCCAAGCACATGACCGGGAATCTGAAGCTGCTGATCAATTTCGTTTGGAAATTCATGGGAACCGTTCGTTTTCGAAATGATCACGTAGCAGCTATCATGGGTTTTGGAGATCTACCTTTTGGAAATTATTTGATCACTCGGGTTTATTATGTCGAATGGGTTGGGACACAATTTGTTTTCAGTCGGGCGTTACGTGATGCGATTTAGAGGTTGCTTTTAGGAAAAATGCTTGCTTCGTTAGAAACTTGGATGGCACTAATCTCTTAACCGGGAATCGTGATACAAACTTGTATGCTATCGACATTAACCAAATGGCCTCTTCATCACCAATATGTCTTATGACACGAGCATCTGGAACAAAGTCCTGGTTGTGGCATTGAAGATTATCCCATCTCAATTTCGACACCATCAACAAACTGGCCAAAGACAACATCGTCAACGGACTTCCAAAGTTCAAATACACCAAGGATCACCTATGTCCATCATGCGAACAAGCAAAAAGCAAAAGAGCATCATATAAACCCAAACCCGTACCTAGTTCGGAGGCAAGGTTGCATATGTTGCACATGGACTTATGTGGCCCAATGAGAGTTGAAAGCATTAACGGGAAAAAGTATATTCTTGTCATTGTCGATGATTATTCAAGATATACATGGGTTAGGTTTCTGAGATCAAAAGACGAAGGACCAGGCATCATCATCACCTTTCTGAAGCGTATTCAAGTACTTCTTCAAACTCCAGTAAGGGTGGTAAGAATAGACAACGGCACTGAATTCACAAATCGGGGAGTTAAGAGCTTATTTTGAAGATGTTGGAATTACTCATCAGACAACAGTTGTTAGAACTCCACAGCAGAATGGGGTAGTTGAAAGAAGAAACCGTACTCTTGTTGAAGCTGCTCACACAATGCTAATCTATTCTAGTGCACCATTATTTCTATGGGCTGATGTTGTTGCCACTGCTTGTTTTACTCAGAACCGATCCCTAATCCATCCAAGATTCAATAAAACCCCATATGAACTAGTAAACAACAGAAAACCTGATATTTCTTACTTTCACGTGTTTGGCACTTTGTGCTATCAGACAAATGACAGAGAAGATCTAGGAAAACTAAAAGCTAAAGGTGATATTGGAATCTTCATTGGATATTCAGATAACTCGAGGGCATTCAGGGTGTATAACAGGAGAACTAGGAGAATCATGGAGACGATGAATGTGAATTTTGATGAACTTTCACAAATGGCTTCTGAGAGACTTGCTCTAGAACCCGCGCTTAATCCGATGGCTTCTAATCAAACCAGATTAGAACCCGCACCAAACCCGACGACTTTTGGACACATCAGTTCAGGACTCATACAACAAAGAGCTCCATCAACGTTTGTTGGCACTCCTCATGAAAAAGAATGGGAGAATTTCTTCGAGTTAATGTTCGATGAATACTTCGGTGGAACCTCGACAAATGCATCAAACCATCATTCCGCTGCACCCGCTCAAAATCATCTACCACCACCACCAACAGAAGATGCATCTACAACGGTCGAAACCAATGCACCAACTCCATCCACATCATCTACATCTACACCAAAGAACTCCAATTCTAGAAACCGTTATACCAGCAGTTGATGAGTAAAACCACAACGTATCATTTCAAGAAGAACCTACCCAAAACTAGAACGATGCAACGTTAGATGAAGACTTATTTGAAAACCCATTTGCTACAGAATCAACTGAATCATCTTTAAGCTTACGAGAACCATCTAACTCGCACTTGTATAATCTACGGTATCCTTCTACTCTGAAGTGGACAAAAGACCATCCGATTGAACAAGTTACTGGTGAACCGTCAAGGCCAATTCAGACGCGACGCCAACTTGCCACCGACTGTGACTTGTGCATTTACTTGTTCTCAATTCGCACTAAAGAACCAAAGAAAATTCGGGAGGCAATGGCAGATAATGTATGGATAGAAGCAATGCAGGAGGAACTTCTCCAATATCGTCTACATGACTCTTGGGATTTGGTTCCAAGACCAATTGACATTCGCGTCATTGATCTCAAATGGTTATGGAAGAACAAAAGGGATGAAGAAATGATTGTAATTCGCAATAAAGCTCGTCTTGTGGCCAAAGGATACTACGGGAAGAAGGAATAGACTTTGAAGAGTCATTCGGCGGTAGCTAGACTTGAAGCGGCCAGGATATTCTTAGCCTATGCACACAAAAACATTACGGTTTATCGAAGGACATTAAGACCGCGTTCTTGAATGGAACTCAAAGAAGAAGTGTACGTGAAGTCACCCGTAAGGCTTCATAGACATGGAACATCCGGACTACGTCTACAAACTCAAAAAGGCAATCTATGGATTAAAGCAAGCTCCGAGAGCATGGTATGACGAACTGTCCTATTTCCTGATTCAAAACAATTTCACCAAAGGAACTGTTGATCCTACCTTGTTAACATAAAAATGCAAAAACGACATTTTGGTTGTTCAGATTTACGTGGACGACATCATTTTTGCGTCCACTAATCCGAATCTTTCAAAACATTTTGAAAATCTCATGAAAAGCAAATTTGAAATGTCCATGATGGGGGAACTAAAGTTTTTTCTTGGTTTACAAATTCATCAATCCCCACGTGGAATTTTTATTAATCAAGCTAAATATACAACTGAGATTTTGAAAAATCATGGTATGGATAATTGTGATTCGGTCGGTACACCAATGGTAACTTCACCAAAAATTAGAGCCGATTTATTTGGGAAACCTATCGATCCGAAGAAATATCAGAGCATGATTGGTTCTCTCATGTACCTTACCGCTAGTCGACCCGATATTCATTTTCTTTGTTTGCTTATTAGCATGGTTTCGCAAAGCTCATCGAATCGCACCTCAAAGAGGTTAAAAGGATCTTTCGGTGCCTGAAGACATCCATTCACAAGGGTCTTTGGTATCCAAGGAATCGGATTTTATCTTATTACCTTTTAGATGCGGACCACGCAGTGATCAAGTTACGAAAAAGTACATCCGAGGAGCACAATTTTGGGTGAAAAGTTAGTTAGTCGGTCTTCAAAGAAACAAGATTGCCTGCACTTTCAATCCAAGCGTAGTATGTGTCTCTATCTCGTGTTGTGCTCAAGTTCTATGGATGAGAACACAACTCACAGATTATGGCTTTACTTTCGATAAAATACCTATTTATTGTGACTCAAAAAGTGCCATAGCCATATCCTGCAATCTTGTTCATCACTCAAAGACTAAGCACATTCGTGTCCGCTATCACTTCATAAAAGAACATGTGGAAGAAGGTATTGTTGAATTATTTTTCATGAAGATAGATTACCAACTCGCCGATCTATTTACTAAAGCCCTTCCAAAAGAAAGGTTTAACGATTTAGTTCGATGAATTGGAATGCGAAGCCTAACCCCTAAGAAGTTAGAACGTCTTCTCGAATCTTCTTGAAAATGATTTTCCAACAACGTTTTCTCTCTCACACACACAATGGGAAGACAAACAGTCTTCTCTATTCCAGAACATAGGGCGATCCATGAAGATGAAGATGGTTGGACAAAGGTAATAAGGAATCAAAGGAGGGCTAGGAATGAGGGTGGTGCTCCTTATAGGCGGCAAAATGAAAACTTTTTTGGGGGTAGTCCTAATTTAACCGATTTCGACAAAGTCATGAAAACTAGTGCTTTTTCTTTCTTCTTTACGAATTTTCCAGAAACATGGGATTCAAGTGCTCTTTGGAAGATGTTCAGTCGTTATGGAAACGTGGTGGACGTGTACATTGCATTCAAGAGAACCAAAAGGCGATCAAGATTTGGTTTTGTTAGGTTCAAGAATATTGGAAACGTTGGGGAGTTTGAAAGAAGATTGAAAGGGATTCTAATAGGTGACTCAAAGCTGGTGATTAACATGGCCAAGTTTCTCAAATCTAAATACAATGGTGTCGCGGCCACTGGCTTCCCCCCATTAAGGCAGAGGTTTTAACCTAAACACAAGGAGGTGAGAAAAGATTTTAACCATTCCTTTAAAGAGGCTGTTCTTGGCCCTAAACCAAGTCCAGCTCCATTAAGACATCTTGTTAAAATTGAAGAAGATAAGGCCATTAGATTGCAACTAGAAAAGTGTTGGACGGGGAAAGCTAAGAACTTCCAAGTTCTTCAAAATTCGTGGGACATTGTTAGTAATAACGGTCTCGAGGGATGTAGGGTGAAGTACGTTGGGGGCTTATCCCTACTTTTCGAATGGGGTTCAAGAGAAGAGGCCAGTCAAAGTCTCAAAGAGAACAAAACTTGGCTACAACAATGGTTCGATGATCTAAAACTATGGGAAGATAATGATGTTTCATGTGGCAGATTGTCCTGGATCATTATTGAAGGCCTCCCTTTGATAGGAAGAAATATCGGGGCGATTAAAACCATAATCAGTAACTTTGGCAAAATTCTAGAGACTGGACGACTCGATTTCGACTCCAAAGTTCTGCCTCCGATTAAATCTCTTGTTCTTACGACAAGGATGTCCACCATTTGTCAACCTTTCGATGTTATGATTAATGACAAAATTTACCTGGTTAGAGTTTTCGAAGAGCAATTCTATGCTTCGTCCTTCTTTCGCTCCTCTACCACTGAGGGCAATAAGATTGATGAGGAAAATTCTAGCTTCGAAGAAGAATTTGTTGGCCCTACGGTGGAGGAACAGGAGGATGAAGGAGAGGATTCCGGCGAGGAATATTTCACCATGGAAAACGAAAAGTCCCCTATGCAAAACCCTAGGGTGGCGTATGGGGTTCCCAAGGCTGATAGTCCCAAGGTAAATACCATTTATGAGAATGTCACTTCTCTTTCCACGCATGCTAGTTGTGACGGCTCTCCAACTGTGGGGCCTGATGGAAACAATAACAGGTATAACATTTCCCCTTGTTCTAGTGGGCTTCCCCCTCCCCCACCTTATGAAAAATACCCAGCCCATTCCTCACCTGGTGTTGATTTTGTTGGGCCTACTCCGTTTTCAAGCTCACATGAGCCCATAATCCCTGATCTAAATAACCCAATAGTTCAACCCTCCATTAGTGTCCAAGAACATGAAGAATTGGATGATCTCATGGCTAGCTTCCAGAACTTATCTGATAACCATGATAAAAATAACATTCAAGTAAAAGACAAAAAGAGAAAAGCAACAATTAAGAATAAAAAGATTCTTTATGGAGAGGGAGGTGGATCTCAGAAGCATGGACTACAAAAAGATTGTAGGATTGTATATTTATTGTGTTGATGATTCGGGTGGTCTTGGATGATCAAAATACATGTTTACCATTTTAGAGAGAGAAAGTAGAGAGAGAGAGGTGTTCTTGCTAGAGGTTTAAACAAAGGAAATGTTAGATTGAATGAGAAGCACCACCCCTTCCATGGATGGAAGGGGTATTTATAGTTACAAAACATACGACCTCCTATCGGCCTGTGGATCAGGTATACAGTGGGTAAAGACCCGTCCTTCCTCCACGGTGTTGCACTAAGCTATACTACGCTACAAACTAAATAATAAACTACTAAATAACGTAAATAACGATATTTCTACGAGCTAACTTATGCTAGATAATATTAGGGGTGACCGACTCTTCACTATGGAATTTTCTAATTCCTAACAATCTCCCCTAAGGGAGGTCACCCCATGTTTTACATTTCGGATCCTAGCATTCTATTCTTGACTTTGTTCTTGAGCTCGTAGACTTCAATTCTTCAAATTCCGCAATCTTTGTGCTTTTGTAGCGATTCTTCAAAGTCCGATTATTTTGTACTTTCAGTGGAGGTCTTTGAGCTGATCCACATCATTGATGATCTTCAAGCTTCCAATGAGATCATCACCACAGAAATCTCTGGATCACCCTTTATTGTGTTGCCATCATGTGAAGTTGTGACTTTCGGACCGACATGCTCACACTTTTGAATCATGACATCTTTCCATCAGAGTAGCGGAAGCCTTATTGGCTCATGATATTTGCAGCGGTAAGCGTAAGCATAGTATGAAATATCGAGCCGTGTTATGTAGATATGCACCAGTCATGATTTCTTCAAATTAAGTGAGGATGCTTTGAGCATGCGGCTTTGATTGACTCTCAATTCGATCAGCCGCAATCGCAAATGTACCTGCATACCATTAGCATAAAACGCACGAAAGTGTCTTTGATCACTTTCGTTGAATTGAGGCTACACGCCCACGGTTCCCGCTGATCAAGATACAAGTACGCCTCGTGATCGTAGGATTCCTAAGAATCTCCTTGACAGGGTTTCGCAAATGTACATTTCTAGTCGTTCTCAAACCGAACGCCTCAAAGAAGACAACACGGAGTGAGTGAACCAAATAATTGAGATTCACTAATTGATGAAAAATGATTTGAAAAACAATCGTGTATTGCTTGGAAGAAAGAGTTTTGCAATACAACGAAGGTTTTATGAGAAAGATCAATTTTCAATCAAAAATACTTTTGTATTTGAAAAGAGTACACATTCGACGTGCTAGAGAAAAGAAGAATTTTGCACATCAAACGGTTTTTCCAAAAGTATTTTTCAATCGAGATACTTTTTGAATTTGAAAACATAAGTACACATTCGACGTGCTAGAGAAAAGAAAATATTTGCACATCGAACGGTTTTTCCAAAAGCATCCGTCAATCCATTTCCTCGACCAAGGTTGATTCACGAGTGAATCGCCCCATCGTTTCTATCCAGTTGTCACATGGTTGATCTATAGAATAGATCTCACATGCCACCTACCAGAGCTTGTTTGATGTTGGCTCCAGAAGGCTTTCCATCTTCATTGTGAATATATATGCATATCACTCGATGTTCCGCAATACCACAAGGATAATGCGTAGGACTCTAAATATATACTTACTTTCCACATTGTGTGAAACAACAAGTCTTCATTAATTTTGTGTCCTAATGAGATATTGTGGATGATCTCTTGGCTCTAGACTCAATCAGTGCACATTTGGTTCCTATGCCGGAGACTAGGGAGAGGGTCTCCTTCTTCAATATCAACTATCTCTAAAAGAAAGTCGATAGATTATGTAGGTTCCCCGTGAGAATGAAACAAGCCCTTTTAAGAGGAACTTGAGTAGCTTGGGAAGTTTAGTGCAAAGCGCCACTTTGGGTCCATGACGTCTTGTCTTCAATACCGTGTTACCTTAGTAACCACCAAGAGCATATGTATTGAACCCGTTTTACGCCCTAAGGTTGAATTATTGGAGGGCTATTTCTTTTCACCCTTTTCACATTCCAATTCTTTTTCATTCTTCAACCCCTTCCATGCTTACCGAGACTTCATAACTAGAACCTTGTTGGGTTTATTCCAGTACTAGCTCTGTCTCATTCCGCACTCTTCCCATTTCTCATTTTTCTCCTTTTTTCATCATACCTAAGGACTCTACACTATCTAGTGGATTGTCCCTGGGTAGATCCCTCTCGTTCTCGGCGGATCGGGAACTAATACCTAACCTAACCATCCTTATAACACCATGCATAAAGTAAAATGGTCGGTCTTTTGGTACAGTTCATTCTTCCTTGAAACCAATTGAAAAATCATTTGGAAAAACAATCAAGGTACTTGTGATACGAGATCAAAGCATTTTGTACCTTAATAGTTTTGATCATTTAGAAAATGCTCCCCTCAACATGTGCATATGATTTTGAAATTGTTTAGCACATGGAGGCAAGAGTTCTTTGAAATCATTTCTTTGAAATAATTTCTTGATCACAATTTTCATAGAAAAGCCATTTGATTTTCTTTGGTAAATTCTCCCCTCAATATGTGCATAGAATATTTGAAATCATTTTATCACATAGAGGCAAGAGTTCTTTTGAAGCACATCCACAATCACAAGCGCCATTAAGAAACCATTTTAAAACTCAATCAAGGTACTTTATAAATCACTTTAAAAGCTTTGCTCGATAGTTTGTTTGCTCCCCCTCAATATGTGCTTCGAGATTCGAAAGCGTTTAGCACATATGTGAGAGCAGCCTGCACAATTAAATCAAAACGATCACCTTTTATCAAATTTCATTATTAAATCACAAATTCTCCCCGATCAAAAATATCAAACCCTTTGAGATTTTGGATCCCAAGTGATTTAATACGGTTTAGAAAAACATGGGAGAATATGTGGCCTGGTTTAAATACTCATCATGTTTTTGGATAAATCCTCCTCCTCAACATGTGCATTGTGTATGAAATCGTTTGGCACATGGAGGCAGGAGTGCCTTTAAAGGACTAAAACCAATTCCATTTAAACAGATAAGAGATTTAAATCACGATCTCTACCCCGATCAAAGTTTCAAACCTTTTGAGATTTGTGATCCCAATTGATTTAAATCATTTAAAAGATTTTGGGGAAAGACGTGGCTTGATTTAACTTTGAAAAATGACAGATAAGGACCATTTTAAGACATTAAAGATTGTTAGTGTCACGTATGATAGTTTTTAAGAGATCTTTAAGTAAAATAAAACAATTTCACAATCAAACAAGAACAGAAAAAATTTCATTTTGAAAGACCTTGATTCTAAAGAAAAATCATACCATGACATAACATTAAATCTTTAGATCACCACTTACTATCGTACAAGACGGAACTTTTGTGAAGAAATATCATTTGAAAATATTTTATTTTAAATCACTCTCCCCTCAATCCATGACAGAAGTCAATAATTGAGTGACTTAAGTTTTGATAAAATGAAGTCCGGTGATTTTCAAAATTAGTCCAATATATTTTCAAAACAATATTTTCCATTTTCAAAACAATTTAATCAACTTATTCAAAATTGTTTAAAAATGGTATCCTGCACAAAGATACGATAGTGGTTGAGAAGCTTCGTTGTTGTTGCCTGTAGGGCTTGGAAGAAAAACCGCTGGCGATGCAGTGAGACTTCTTCATACGTTGCATTTTGAATGCCAACGAGGTCAAATTAAGCTCCGTTTCTTCAATCACTTAGAAGAAAACCATCTGATGATGTAGTGAGACCTCTTACGTTGCATTTATGCCAACTCTCCACAGAAGTCCAATTAAGCTCCGTTTCTTCATTTGTCAACCCAAGATATAGTTACCCTTTCCTTTCGGCATCCAATCATCTTCATTTGTGGGATCCGGATCGGGAACATTCTTATATACCAATATACCCGCATACGTTAGTGAACACACATACAGATATATGGTGGTCGACATCACCCAAACAAGAATCGACTAATAAAAGTCAATCCAACATATCAATCAGATCATATAAGGTATGGGATATATGTGTTTATCAAACTCTAATCATCTAATCCTAACAATCATATCCTAGGCACCTAGTCCTTCAACATAGGTTAACATCAATTTTAATTAAGCATATTAGGATAATTAAGAAAGCTCGTTAGATGATATAGATTTGAAAACATTCTCTCCCTCAACCAATAACTCATTTTATAAAAGATTTTAAAAGTGCTGAAGTCATTGATTGAGTTTCCGAATTTTATAAAAACTCAATCGATTGTTTTTAAGCAACTCATTTTCCACCATTTTAGAAAACACCAAATATTTTTCTGAAGAATTTTAGACGGAAAAATATTTGTGTAGGAACAAAGCAATTCCTTCGACATACTGTCCTCATTTTGTTTTTAGGATAAGTGCACGAAAATATTTGAAAATTGGTTTAGCGCAACACTTTCCTTTCTTTTGAAGAGTGGGTTGCTATCAGAAATAATAGCAAACCATAGTTTAAGCCCGGGTTACAGTCTGAAGTAACTGTAAGCCATAGATTAAGCACGGGTTGCAGTCTGAAGTAACTGCAAGCCACATTTTGAGACATGTTATGAAAAGAATATTTACACCTCCTGCTCGAACTTCATCTATGGTCCCGTGCCATTATTGAATGACATTTCTAAGACCGTAGATGTTATCGATACCAGAAGACATGTCATGTGAAAACATATTTTTGGTATTTTTGAAATTTTCTGATTTTTATGGGTTTTTGAAGGTTTTATATTTTTCTATTTTCTTTTTGTTGGTTTTCTATTTTTGTATTTTGTTTTTTGATAAATATATACAAGGATAGAGAAGATGATATAGTTAAAGAAGATGATGATACGAGTACCGAGATAAGGATATCGAGCAACACGACGTAGAAGATAGAATCATCATCTCTTAAACTTCACCACCAAAGCTTCCGAGGCTCCCGAATAGAAGATAGAACATGAGCCTTTGAGAAAGAGAGACTTTGGCAGCTTTTCCCCAAACCGAAAATCCTTATGTTGAGCAGATTCGAAGCTCTATTTCAAGCTTGCTTTAGCCAGGTGCACAAAGAAGCACACCATTATCATTGATCCCGCTGCTCCATTTAAGAACGATAATCGAGGTTCTCCGTTCGGGATTATATCATCAATAAAAGAACAAGAACGTTCATCCCACGCTTAAATAATCTTCTCAAATTTCATTCAATTTGAAGTCTAAGCAATCCATTCCAAAAGGTGTCAAGAGAACAATTCCCCCAAGTAGTTGAATTGATGCAGGCAGTCTCTTTGTATAATGCTCAAGAACTCTCCCAAATACACATCATGAGGGGAATGAAAACACCTTCCCATGTTCACATTTTTCTTCCCGGATGATCGTGTATGAAGCTCAAGAACCCGAAGTACACCAATACCCAAGAGCTCTCCCGAATACACATCATGAGGGGAATGAAAACACCTCCCCATGTTCACATTTTTCTTCCCTGATGATCGTGTATGAAGCTCAAGTATCCGAAGTATACCAATACCCAAGGAAGGAATAACCGATAACATTGAAGAAGCAAGCCAAGTCATCGATTATCTGCGGATGACAATCTCGCAGATGTCAACTCCGAATAAGTGATTATATCTCTGAATCATCGATTAAGCCCTCAAGTGAAACAATTGAGCCCCAATGTACACAATTCTCTCCTCTCGATGATTATGATAACATCGAGATCATCACGCACTTGTGTACCTCTTTTATCTTCAGAAACTAACTCTTCCATCGCTTCCCCACATAGTTGGAATAAGAATACTAAACGCCTTGATGAGTAAAACCTTGAGTTTCTCTGCGGTCATGACATTTGTTTTCCCGGATATCTTCAATCACTTAGAAGAATTAAGTTCATCAAGTTTACTCGCCATGAGTCAAACCTTGAGTTTCTCTTCGGTAATAACATTTGTCTTCCCGGGATATCTTCAATTTCTTAGAAGTATTAAGTACATCAAGTTTTACTCGCGTTTAGATGCTTGTCTCCTTCCCCTTTTCTGGTTTTGATACTTCAGAATCAACAACTTTTGAATGCCCAAATACTTGAAATTTGTTGAGAAGATCGCTTGAAGTCTTTGTGAGAATCAACATGTTGAATAATGTGAGCAAGTCTAATTGGGGATTAAATTTGACATATCACATTCCCCTAATTAGTGCTCTCCCTAGACCGACGCCTTTTTGATAAATGCCCGGATTAAGAAGAAGTCTTTAGATCATTAAATGCAACTCGTCTTTAGTCTTCTAACATATAGCAAGAAATGTAGAATGATCAGACTCGACCTTCTTCAAGATTGTCCAGTTGGGGAATAGATAGTTAACATCTTCAACTCACACCAAAAGCATCCCACCAAAAAGCATCCCAATTAACTTACATCTTGCAAATCCCCTTAACTAAAATCCCTCCCAATCAAACAAGAACAGAAAGATGTTCATCAAGGAAATCAGCAATCAGGCCGCAACGAACACACAAGATGGTAACACCAAACTACCAATCACATCAAACAAGAACAGATAGATTGTTCGGAATCATCATGTTGATGTATACGTGAAGCATTAACCGGAAGCACTTTGTCGATAAACTCATCAATCCGAGTGAAGATGTCAACCAACGGCTCTTAGAAGAGAAAAACTCCATGTGAAGATGACCCGATAAGAAGAAGCTCGGTTCTTACAT
The DNA here is from genome assembly GCA_910596185.1 of Chrysanthemum makinoi. Taxonomy (NCBI): domain Eukaryota; kingdom Viridiplantae; phylum Streptophyta; class Magnoliopsida; order Asterales; family Asteraceae; genus Chrysanthemum; species Chrysanthemum makinoi. The sequence continues at coordinate 233,095,932 of OU343220.1, read as the reverse complement.
GAGTTTAGAGCCGTGTGACCATTTATATTCTCAAATATCAATCAACAATGCAAAAAATTCACACTTCTTCTCCCCTCAAGAATTGCATACGGAGTTGCCATTCTTGATTAAATAAGTGAAAATCATCCAAATGTTCTATTCACACTTCTCTCCGCAAAATCAGCACATGATGTCGCCATCTTCATTATAATCGAGCAAGTGGAATTAGAAAACAATCAGTGGTAGCCCGGTTCACTTGATAATTGAAGCGCATGGAAAAAGTATGAAGCATGTTGATGAGAATGGTCATAAATAAGAAGATTTCTCTTCTTCAGAAGATAAAGCACACTGAGACGTACACTTTTCTTTTCTTTAGAGAACGAGGCATGAACTGAAGTGTTCATACGTCATTATGTTGAAGTAAGAGGCCTGAACTGATGTGAACAGACGTCATAAGAAGATTTCTCTTCTTTTGAAGATAAAGCACACTGAGACGTACACTTTTCTTTTCTTTAGAGTACGAGGCATGAACTGTTGTTATCATACGTCATAATCTCTCTCTTTTCAATCTCTAGGCAAAACATGTAATCAATCACCATTATCATTCAGTAGGCTTTTTGTAGTGACAGCTGATGGAGATAACCCAATATGATGAATTTGACCCTGAAGTAAACTAACCCGAACTCGTGACTTAAACTTGCACATATGTAACAAAGAGCGGTGTCGAGAATTCATGCCCATTTGAATCTCTAAGTACTCTATACTCTTCAACCAACCAACCATCAAGTATAAGACGTACATTACCTCTTGAAAATCCACAATTGAATGTGACACTGAGCACTACAACGTAACTCCTTAAAGTGATAGTTATCTTGTGGTGGTAAGAGCCCAATTCCCCCAAGTGGTAACAGAAAAGGTAAAAGACACCCAACAATAACTAGATTTCCAAGTCTTTGTTTTTTATAATAAGCATGAACAAGGATCATGAAGAATCTTCATCCAACCATCCCCGATACCTTTAGATACTAGGTACACTCGCCCGTGATCATTCACTTCAACCTCAAATAAATAATACTGAATTAACTCTGTTGTCACATCTTCTAGTTAAATGCTCAATTCTAGCCTCCTTTGACGTTTTAAGTGAACTCTAATAATGGTTTCATCCTGACCATGGTTAAATGCACATAACCCCGTAAAACCATGTAATAACCAAACTCTCATGAAGACAACCCAAACACACACCCAATTCATGAAGTACACCCTTTTATCCCTTGTTTGAAGCAGAAACCGTAGCACCAAAGATCAAGTAAGATCCGAATTACACTTTCTCTTCTCCAAGATGGTTCCATCATTTCGGAATTTTACAACTCTATGGTTTAAACCAGAAATAATTTTTTCGGGATTTTACAAAACCAAGAATAAACCGTAAGATAGATCCGGAAATGCACTTAACTAATACCAGGATGTTTCCATTGTCACGGGATTTTACGAGTCTATGATTTAAACCGAGAAATAGGTTCTTTCGCGGGATTTTACAAAATCAAGACAAAACCGTAAACAATGTCAGCTTGAATGTGTTATGACGACTTTGGTATCGGTGAATGTCTGTTTTAGGGAATCATGCAACGGCTCATCAACGGTCCATTATCCAACATCAACAACAACATCAACCATCCATAAAACACATTGGTAAACACATCATTCACGCAGTCTGTCGGCTATTGCAGTGACCATATGGAGAAGTAAACCCGATATATCAAACTAGAACATGACGTAAAATTCCCCAGATTTGTTACTTAAACTTGTACTAATCCTTGTGAAGAAGAAGTGGTGTACCCTATGTACAAAACCTCTTGACATTCTCAACTGAGTGAGACACCGAAGTGATAGCAACTTTGTGGGTCAAGCAAGAAAGAATCACAACCGTAATTAAATATTCAAGTCTTTATCACCTTCTATAAACGCCCAAACAAGTCATCTTCGCGGAAGGGTAGAAAGAAAGAAGACTAAAATAAGTAAACGCGCCCGGAAAACCTTACTTCAAGAGCAAATATGAAATACCGAATACACACAACCCCGTAGTTTGTTTTGTTCAACCATCAATCTGAGCCGTCACATAATATACTGTGTGAAGATGTGTACACCGAAGTATTAAACCGTACAGCACAACAACATTCATCATCAACTTGCATCAATTCAACTCAACATCAAATCTCATTGTCATCAATAGTCATCCAATCAAAAATCCATTAAGCCTGATTAAATTCATAAAGTTCAAATCCATTCAATCACAAATTCAACATACCCGATTCAATTTCACAGATTAATCCCGATGCACTCAATATATCCAAATTTCACATGTCTCCCCAGAAAAATGACCCGATTCAACTTAGCACTGAATGACCCGGTACACCGTGAAAGTGAGACTTTTGTACAATTTCATAAGGATGCTTTGGTACTGATATTCAAATGTGATTAATGAGGCCTAACTTCTTAATATCAACACATTTGATATAATACTAAATCGACAAATGAGAACAATGAGGCCAATTTATCAACGTGATCTGTATATCACTAGCTACTCCATAACACACCACAACACATGGGCCAATCAAGAGTCTCAAAATCAAACACTTCACGCAGCTCATATAATAAACAGGATCAGCCCATAAGCGGATTTAAAGTTAAAAGGCCCAAGTCCATGTTAATTTGAGAACTCGACCTGATCCAAAGAATCTCATGAGTACCGGTTATAAAATGTATACACTTAAGCAATGACTAACCCTAGTCATATCTCATCCGCCTCTTTCTTACCTCAAACCCTAAAAACTCACCTTATTATTCAGCCACCATCCTGAATAATCAGTCACATCTCATCATTCAAAACATGAATCTCAGCCACAATATCCTAGGAACGGATCTCGAGTATACAAGACTACTTATAACGTGACCTTTTAACCTCAGAATGAGAGAGCCACAGGGTTGGCAAGAGACATGGTTTGTCTAAGCCACAGGGATGGTTAAATGCGAGTCTCCAAGGTAGGTTCTTCATCTCGTTCTTTTGTCGTTGTAATTGAGTCTCAAACAAAACAAGGACATGAGTTAACATAATTGTTAAAATCATTCCTTATATTCGGATATTAACACAAAAAAAAATGTTTTAGATCCATGAAGCACACGATTTTTGTGTATAGATCATTAGATATCTATGAGTTTGATGAACCTTACACAAATAAATCAAAGCTGAGATCTAATTTTCTTCTTTATGGATCTGTGATTAATTAAATTCGTGTAAGACCTTGAATGGCTGAGATTAAATACCAATTTAGCACGAGAAATTCTGAGGTTATTAAGGTTATTATTGTTTAAGTGTTGAGTCAAAGATCATTGAGGATATATGTCGAGGGTTTTGATTTTGAATAGTGTACTTAAAGTGCATAGCCAACCCTTGATATAAGCTGAGATCTTGAAATCATAATATTCCTTTAAACTTGGTATTGATACATGAGTTTGAGGCTGTGATATGAGGTTGGATGTTGGATGATGTTGAAATTGGGATTTTGATTTTGTGGGTGTTGGATTTGGCTGATTGGTTCTTTTGAGTCACATTAATAATTTTTTTTTCAGTTTATGTGTTGTCTTCGACTGATGATGGGGATAGGACCTGAGGTCATTTAGTTATGGTCTTTGGTAACAAGTAGCTTTGGTCTTGAGGTCGTTTCTTCTTCATCTTTTCTTTCTGTTCTTAAGCCGTAGTCAAAAGTCAAGTTGCTTAGACAAAAAGTTGCACCAAGTCGCTAACCAAAGTCTTTAACCCAAGTCGCTAGCACAAGTTGCTACGACTTGTTCAGTAACAAGTCGCTAAATTGATTCATGTCGCTACCATTTTGAACAAACAACTCGCCAATATTGTAGCACTAAGTCGCTAGTCATAAAGACACAACAAGTCGCTATTGACTTTAAAGAAAGTCAACCAATCTCCAAGTTGCTACAGAGAAGTGTCAACAACTCGCTAGCATAACTGCTACTTATATACAACGAATCTAGACGACTTGTAAAGACAAGTCGCCACCATTGGTTGTACCAAGTCGCTAGGTAGATCTTTGAAAACTTCCGATGTATTTCCCGACTAAGTTCCGACCATATGCATAATAAACCCAGAAAACGTGACAAAGGCTGCGACATATGACTGTTTTGACCCAGTTTGACCTCTAAAACATGACCAAGTCGCTATTAAGAAACAAGAACACAAGTTGCTATCAAGAACCATGTTTGAAAACAGTTTCAATAAAACCTGCTCAAAGACTGATAAAGATTCAACATAACTTGTGACATTAATAAACATAACTTGAGACATTAATAGACCATAACTTGACAGAAACAGATTTAGAAACAACTTGTGATATTAATAAAACAGTCGACGAAATCAGAACCACAACATAAGATGCTTCAACCCACGAATCAAGACACATCAAAACAACCAATCCATCCAAGAGACCGTATAAACCACACACAACCGTATAAAACCATACGAATCACCAAAAAAACAATGCAACCTGTCTCTGATGCCAATTATAGGATCGTATATTTATTGTGTTGATGATTCGGGTGGTCTTGGATGATCAAAATACATGTTTACCATTTTAGAAAGAGAAAGTAGAGAGAAAGAGAGAGAGAGGTGTTCTTGCTAGAGGTTTAAACAAAGGAAATGTTAGATTGAATGAGAAGCACCACCCCTTCCATGGATGGAAGGGGTATTTATAGTTACAAATACTCGACCTCCTATCGGCTGTGGATCGGTATACAGATTAGGTAAAGACCGCCCTTCCTCCACGGTGTTGCACTAAGCTATACTACGCTACAAACTAACTAATAAACTACTAAATAACGTAAATAACGATATTTCTACGAGCTAACTTATGCTAGATAATATTAGGGGTGACCGACTCTTCACTATGGAATTTTCTAATTCCTAAAAAAGATTGCTTGGATGTTTGGGGAGAGGATGCCTTGATCGATAACATTGGTGCCCATATCGGATTCTTTTTCAAAAATGATTCTAACAGGGTCACGAATAGATCTTCTTGATCTGTTGTGTCTTTTCATGGTGTTTTTCAGTTTTAATGAGTGTTCTTTCATTAAACTGCAACGGTCTTGGACAGGACAACAAAAAAAGTTGGGTGAGGGGTATTATAGGCTGTGAGGAGCCGATTTTCTTTGGCATTCAGGAATCAAAGCTCGAAGAAGTGGATCAATTTCTCATTAGATCTCTCTGGCCTCGTTCATATGTGGACTGGGCTTATAGTAGTTCGTTAGGTGCTTCGGGTGGCATTATAACCATGTGGGATACTAGGACTTTCGAGCTTGAAAGTAAGTTTTCTAACAGAAATATTTTAGGTGTAATTAGTACATGGAGAGGTCAATCATCCAAGATTGGTCTTCTTAACGTGTATGCGCCTCAACCCTCCTCTCTAAAGGAGCAACTTTGGTCATCTCTAGAAGCGTTTATCTCGGATGTGGATGTCACTTGGATTATATTTGGGGACTTCAACGTTGTTAGAAGCTTAGACGAAAGGATTGGTAGTAATTTTGATGTCAATGAGGCGAATACCTTTAACGACTTCATATCCAGAACCGGTCTATGTGACCTTCCCTTGGGTGGGAGAAGATTCACTCGGTTTGATAAGGATGGGAGTAAGGCAAGCAAATTGGATCGGTTCCTTGTTACAAGTTGTTTTTTTAATATGTGGAATGGCGCCTCTGTCTCAGTTTTATGCCGCTCAGTTTCGGATTACTGTCCCATAAGGATGAAATTAGGCTTGCCTAACTTTGGGCCTAAACCGTATAGAATTTTTGATAAGTGGATTGAAGTGGCGGGTTTCCATGATGTGGTTAAGGATTCTTGGGCTTCATATCAAGCTAGTCGGGCCTCGTCTAACCCTGACATTGTTTTTAAAGACAAGCTTAAAAAACTTAGAATGGATATCAAGGCCTGGACCTCTGTTCGCATCAAAGACCAAAACAAGACAAAGAATGACTTGAAGAATCAGTTATTGGAATGGGACTTAAAGGCTGAAGAGGGACTAATTTCAAACTATGATATTGCTAAAAGAGAGGAGTGGCTTATGGACCTTGAGCACCTCGACCAAATTCACAGAGATGACTTGAAGTAGAAGAGTCGGGTCAAATGGGCCATCGAAGGAGACGAAAACACTAGGTTTTTCCACTCCATCCTTAAAATTAATTATTGCAATTCTAACATCAAAGGTATTATGGTGAATGGCATTTGGCAGGACGATCCCAAGGCTATTAAAGAGGCTGCCTTCATTCACTTTTCTTCCCGGTTTAAGGAGACGCGATCGAACCGACCTTGCTTTTCAAGTAACAGATTTAAAAAACACTCAGAACTTGAAGCTTGCTTTTTGGAATCTCCTATGTCGGCTGGGGAAGTTAAGGAGGCGGTATGGGGGTGCGCTAGTACAAAAACCCCGGGCCCGGATGGGTTTAACTTCAAATTCATTAAAACCTTCTGGGACATTATCAAGTTCGAGTTTTTGGAGTGTGTAAAACATTTCGAGACATCAGGGCGTCTTACAAACGGGTGCAACTCTTCCTTTATTGTCTTGATTCCTAAACGTAAAGATCCTCTCTGCTTTAGGGACTATCGGCCTATAAGCCTTATCGGTTGTGTTTACAAGGTTATTTCTAAGATTCTAGCGAATAGGCTTGCTAGAGTCATTGACACGGTCATTAGCCCAAACCAAACGGCATTCATCTCAGGTAGGCAAATTCTTGACGGAATCCTTGTCGCGAATGAGATTATTCGAATGGCCTCCATTGAAGATTCCAAACTTCTTCTTTTTAAGGTGGACTTTGAGAAAGCTTTTGATAGTGTGAATTGGTGTTTTCTTCTTGACAGTATGAGGCAAATGGGCTTTGGTTTGAAATGGAGAAATTGGATATCGTCTTGTCTCTCGTCGGCCTCTATTTCGGTTCTCGTTAACGGTTCCCCTTCAAAGGAATTCAAACTTGAGAGGGGGCTTCGAAAAGGAGATCCTCTCTCTCCTTTCTTATTCCTTATAGTGGCCGAGGCTCTTCAAGTCTCAATTTTAGAAGCTTGTGATAATGGACTTTATAAAGGGATTTTTCTTGCAAATAATGGTGCCAATCTTTCTCTTTTGCAATATGCCGATGATGCTCTCTTCTTTGGGGAATGGTCGAGGGCTAATGCTTTGAATCTCATCCATATCCTTAGGTGTTTCGAGCTTGCCTCGGGTCTTAAAGTGAACATAGATAAAAGTAGAGTCATGGGTGTGGGTGTCCCGGCTAATGAGGTCGTCTCCATGGCTTCCTCCATTGGTTGCACTCATGAATCTCTCCCTTTCTACTACCTTGGGCTCCCGGTGGGGAAGAGGATGAACTCTCATGTTGTTTGGTACGAGGTCATTAATCGATTTAGAGACAAGCTTTCCTCTTGGAAAGCCAAATCTTTGTCGATTGGTGGTAGATTAACCCTTGTCAAGGCCGTTCTTGGTAGCCTTCCTATTTATTATTTCTCCCTCTTTAAAGCTCCTCAAAAAATCATCAATATCTTGGAATCGATTCGTAGCCGCTTTTTTTGGGGTTGCAATGACTCTCAGAAAGGCATAAGCTGGGTAAAATGGAATTGCATTCTGCTTGATAAGGATAAAGGTGGTCTTGGTGTGGGTAGCCTCCTCGCAAAAAATATTTGTCTTCTTTGTAAATGGAAATGGAGGTTCCTTGTGGAAAAAAATGCTCTTTGGCGTGTCGTTATTAGGGAATTCTATGGTGATGATGGGAGCTTAAACTCGACGTCGAGTTCCCTAGGCGGTTGTGGTATTTGGCACGACATCATTAAGCCTATCAATAGAGCTAATGACTTGGTGAGCCCTTTTAAGAATTCCTTTCTGATCAAGGTGTCGAATGGGGAAAATACACGTTTTTTGTTAGACCACTGGTGTAGAAGTGATTTGAGGCTTGCGGATGTGTTCCCTAGGCTCTATGCTCTTGACCGTTCTAAGGATTGTATGGTTTCGGATAGATGGGTCCTCTCCAATAGTGGGTGGGGCGGGAATTGGGATTGGCGTTTCCCTCTCCGTGGTAGATCCATTGACGATCTCTCTGCTATGTTGAGCCTTATCGGTAATTTGGAATTGGATTCGAGGGGGCCGGATAGATGGTTTTGGGCTTGCGACAAGTCAGGCAAGTTTAAAACCAGAACCCTTTGTAACTACATTCAGGATGCCATTTTTTGTGATGATACCATTAGTAACCCTCACATTTGGAACTCCTGGATTCCAAGGAAGGTCAACATATGCGTTTGGAGAGCCGCTTATGATAGGCTTCCAACTCGTGCCAACCTCATTTGAAGAGGTGTTCCCTTATCGACCTCATTGTGCCCTTTCTGTGATAACGAAGTGGAAGGTATTGAACACAGCATAATTCTTTGTCCTCGCATATCTCAAGTTTGGAGAAAAATATGGGGATGGTGGAATCTGGATTTCCCGTCGGTTTTCCCATCGTTTTCTATTGGTAACTTGGTTTCGGGCTCTATTGCTTCTCGTGGCTGTCCAAGAAGTAAGAAAGTCATGCATGGTGTCTTCTGTTGTGCAATATGGTGTATATGGAAATGGCGAAACAAGGTCGTCAATGCGGATCAAAGTGAGGTCTCTAAAATTCTGGATGAAGACGTGTTCCCCATCATTCAAAGAATCTCAAAGACTTGGATCTTGGCTCGGTTCAAGACAAATGATGCCAATTGGAGCTGTTAGATTCAGCGTCCTTTTGACATTATTTCTCATATGTAGTCTTTAGTTTTGTATATTTATTGTTTGGTGTTTCTCTCATAGGGTTTTAGCCTGTTCGGATTTTTTTTTCCTCTTCTTGTCTCAGATATTCTCCTTTTGGAGCCCCTCCTTGCTTGTGTTAATATATTCTCAGCTTTTCAAAAAAAAAGCTTCGCTAGAAATATTTTTGAAAAACAAAATACAAAATTTGAAAAACCAACAAAAGCAAAATATAAAAATATAAAACTTTTAAAAAATACAAAAACAATATAAAATCAAAAAATCAAAAAATATTCTTCTCACTACTTGTCTCTCGTATAATCGATATTTTGTACGCTTCTAGAAATGTCATTCATCAATGATACGGACATGTACAGATGCTTGAGCGAGAGTTATTTAAATGTTTTCTAAAACATGTCGTTTCTCAAAAATTTCTTCAAGAATGGCTTTCGTATACTTCAGTACGAAACCCGGACAAAAATGATGACTTTTGATTATTTCAAATCAAAACTCGTGTTTTTTAAAGAAAAATCAAGTGTACGCTTCAAAATGCACTACATTTAAAATCGGTGAGAAATCATCATCATCTTAAGCACCTTTTTCAAGACCTGTTTCAAAAGATTTTCAAAATCTTTCAAAATATTTTGTGCTCAAGATAACTCCCTCTAAAACCCTTTAATTGATTATGCTTTTTTAAAGGGGGAGTATAAAAACTAAATGTTCCAAATTCATGCTTAAATCAAATCCGTTTATCTCCCCAAAAGAATCTAAAAAGTTGTTTAATCCGTTGATATCAAAAATATCATGAATATTCTATTTTTCAGGGGGAGAAGACGTGATTAACATGTGATCAAAAAGTTTAATGATTGTTGTTTGAATCTCAAAAGAGCTCGACTCAGTTGAAACCATTGAATTGACGAGGAATCAATGTCTGTAAATGTACCATTTCAAGAAACTTGTGATACACATGAACTTACATGGGTCTAACCTTCTTTTCAAGGAGTGTTTACAACTTCAAGTTGGTTATTAGAGCTAGTTGTCACCTAAAAACTGACAATAGAACTCTTTAACTATGCAACGTAACCATGTCTCGTGGGGAATTGTCTATCATGAGCCGATCAATTCAAAAAGTGCGAACTCTACCCTCTCTGTGCAGATTTCCGTTAAAACAATATAAGCACATGTGAAGGGGGAGTGTTTATGAAAATATAAAACTCTCGGAGTGTTTCAAACATGTTTTCAATCATAAACACTCTGAGAGATTTTCAAGAAAAATGGTTTTATTGCAACATGGGACAGTCATGGAGTTATAAGGTGACTAAGGATAGGAAATCCGTCCTATGATCCGCCAGAGCCGGAGGGATCTACCCAAGGACAATACCCATAGTTAGTATTAGAAGTCCTTAGGTATGATTGAAAAAAGGAGTAATGTGAGAAAGGAGAAAGAAGGGCTTGAAGAATTAAAATGAAATGTAATGTAAAAGGGTGAAAAGAAATAACCCTTCATAATCAACCTTAGGGCAAAAACCGGGTTCAATTCATCTGCTGCTGGTTGTCACTAAGATGACACTGGTATTGAAGATAAAGACATCATGGACCCAAAGGACACACTGCACTAAAACTTCTAGCCACTCAATTCCTCTTAAAAGGGATTTGTTTCATTCTCACTGGGAACCCTACATAATCTATCAACTTTCTCTTAGAGATCGTTGGGAACCCTACATAGTCTCCGCTCAGGAAAACCAAAATGTACTAATTGAGTCTAGAGCCACGAGATTCATCAAAAGATCTCGTAGGAACACTTGACATTTCATCGCTTGTTGTTCATCAATAAGGACATAAGTGATACATTCTAGAGTCCTACGCAGATCTTAGCAATCTGCCAGAACATTTATGAGAGGTTTCACAATTGTGATCCTCAGTGATTGAATGGAAATTCCTATCAGGGTCAACATCAAAAAGCCCTGACAGCAGGTCACTTCGGTAATTCTTTATGGATTACGCTTAGTGTGTCTCAAACGGTCTACAGTCATGAGGTGATGCTTTGAGGTGTATTTCATGACTCACCCGAACCGTAGATGTACTTCGGTATGTCGTGTTAGCCTTCTTGAGGGCCTCCCAGAAATGCCTTTGTAAGAATTAGAGATGTGTTTTCACAATATGTTTTTAACACCCTCGAAGTTCAAACCTGCAAGCGCTGGAAATCCCGCTAAGGAGATTCCTTTCACGAATCGAATCCTAAAGATGTGGGTCATTACTTGAACTTGTTCAATGTAATGCCAACTGTCCCTCAACGGGATTCGACTACCGATTCGCCTCAAGGTGAATGGAATCAAGACATTCATCTAGTAGAACAATTGTAGTAATCAATTCTTTAAGAAAAGATTACAATGATCAATTAGTGTTCGTGATTGTACCCTGGAAGTCAGTTGTCGATGGATGCTCGCGGGAGGAAGAGATTGTGCAGATTCTCCACATGCTCATACCAACAACATCACAAATGAAATTCTCATCAAATTCAAAGGCAACACAAAGTTAAAGATGGTTCTTCGTCTATGTCAAAGAATTTTCAAAGTTTAAAGACTCGAGAACTTCATCATTGGAAACTCAAAGTCAAAAAGAAGTGTGAGCATGGTGGAGAATGACGTGGAGACACCTAACCAACGAAGTTGACAACGGCAGAATACCATATTAACTGATCACAAAGCCTGAAGGAACAAAAACCAAGACTATTCTATATCAACACACAAAGTTCAAGCTCAAGGAAAGTAAAGACCTAATCAAGTGGAGCATCTTTTGAATGACCACCCCTTAGGGGGAGATTGTTAGCCTTAATGATATTTAATAGAAGTGATGGTCATTCACATTTAGGAACTTTGTAACGTGTGTTAGATATCGTACTAGAATAGTCAACGGGCTCGTCGATTGGGCTAAGCTAAATGGTTAGCCTTGTAGAAGCTCATGTAACCCAATCCAATCCAACCCATATCCACGGCCCATGGAAAGCCCATTAGGGTAGTGTAGTATGGAAGTATAAATACCCCTCAAATGGTCATTTGAGGGTGTGCTTGAGTGTGTTTGTGTGTGTTTTTCTTTGAAATAAACATCATCTTGTTTTCATCTTTCTCTCTACATATACACGATTCATATCATCAAGTCACCACTTTCCTTTCTTCTTTTCTACTTTACGCATAACATATTGTTTGGGTTTTACGTGTACACTTGTGTGTTTAACGTGGGTATAAGTGATAAGGTTGAGATAAACAAGGTCCTACAAATGGTTAAAAATACAAAACCCAACAGAAAGGAAATAAAACAAATGAAAGGGATAATTCGGGTTGTCTCCCAAAAGAGCACTTTTCTTTAGTTACGAGTCTTTAAGTTAGACTCAAAGCCTTGGGGCTTCATGGTGGCCTTTGGATTTGGCCAACTTCCTCCATTATTAGGCGGCAATCATTCATCCATTCGATAAAAACCTTTCTTCTCGCTGTGTTCCCGATACTACATGCTCCAATTTTTTGCGACAACCACTCAATAAACGATAAACATAACTTTCCATAGTCATCACCTTCTGCTATAGGATCAATTGTTGCACTTATGTTTGATCTTTCATCATTGGTCATTATATCAATAAGGTGATATTTATTGTAATTGCATTTTAGTTGTTTTACTAATCTTGTACTGATTTCCGAGTCTCCAAATCTTACCTTGTACCAGACTTCAAAGGATAATTTTCTAAATTTTATATCGTGTCTCTCAATCTCGTGAGGACACATCCATTCATCCACCCTTCCATCACAAAACTCACGAAAAGGGTTACACGAGGGCCATGCTTTCATTGATTCGTTATCTTCTGTCCATATAGGGGTGCGGTAATGTTTGTTATGATCCTGAGCTTCCTTAATCCCTTCAATCGGGAAGATCTTTTCCTGTCCCTGTTCACAACTATCAAAATTCTCTTCACGATTGTTAGTACCAAGATTATAACATGGAGGTGGGTCGAGCGACGGAAGGTTGACAATATCAACTTTATTTGAAATCTCTAACCTTGGATTCAATTGTTCTTTCATGCTGAAAGTGATTCGTTCATTTTCAGTTCCCAAAGAAATTTGTTTTTCAAAGACCTTTATATGTGCACGACAAGTGGCCAGAAAAGGCCTTCCAACAATTAAGTTGTAAGTCTCCCGTTTCTCCATGTCAATAACCACAAAATCAGTAGGAAAAAGGAATTTCCCAATTTTAAGGAGAACATTATTAACTACTCCCCTAGGTACAGCTTTAGAAGAATCAGCCATTTCAATCCTCATTGTTGTTTCTTTTAAATTGGTAAGTTTTATTTTATCAAACAATATGGTAGAAATAAGGTTTACCCTAGCCCCCAAATCAGCTAATGCGGGAATTTTAAGATTACCGATAGTGCATGGAAGAAGAAAACTTTCCTGATAGTGTTCCTTCTCAGGAAGTTGGTTTGGCAAGTCCTCGTCGTCTTCTTATTTATCATATTCTTTTAAGTAGGTAATCTCGGATACATCATTGGTGACAGAAGAGGTGCACTGTTCTTTCTTCGGTTTATCTTGTGCAAATATGGCTTTGCAGGCAATGGCTTTGTCATTACTGTTCTCATGATTTTTAGCTAATTGCCAAATTTGGGTTTCGTGGTTTTTAATTGCGGCATCTTGGTTCCGCAAGTTCATGTTGGTGTCTTCTTTTATCTTGACCATCCATTCCTTGATTCTATCACTTTTCTTTGTAGACTCCTTGATATGTTTATGCATTATTTCTTCAAGGCTTGGTCTAGGAGGATTGTTGTTGATTCTTGTATAGAACCCTGGGGATTTTCTCGGTATCTGGACCCGTTACCATTGTATCCGTTGAAGGGACTTCCACCTCCATATTTTACTTCTTCAATACTTTTAACTTCCTTTTTGGATGAGCATTCCTTAGTAGGGAGAGCTCCATTGTGTTCATTTCATTCAACCTGTATGGAATGCACATTCTCCTTGAGCTTTTTCATGTCTCTTCAAAGACTTTCTAATTTGTTGTTTATTGCTGCAAGGCCTTCCATATTTCCACTCTTACCTCGATTGCTCCCTCCATTATGCCATTTGTGAGAGTGGCCAGCCATCTTCTGAATGGTTTCAAGAGCCAATGTTGGAGTCATTCCAGGTATTGGTCCTTGAGAATCAATTATTTGCCTTGAGGAGATGTTCAGGCCTTTGTAAAAGACGTTCACCTTTTGCTGGCTGTTGAGGTCATGAGTAGGGCACTTGTAGAATAATTCGTTGCACCTTTCCAATGCTTGGTACAACGTTTCATCACCCACCTGCTTGAAGTTATGGATTTCTTCTAATTGCTTAGCAGTCTTGGATGGAGGACAGTATCTCTGAATGAAATATTTTTCAAGGAGAGGCTAGGTGTTGACTGTCCTGATAGGTAATCGATCAACCCATCTTTTAGCAGCTCCAGTGAGAGAAATAGGGAACACACGTAACATGACAGCATCATTTGAGACTCTTGGAATTTTGAATAGGCTGACAATGTATTCTACGTTGTCCACATGCTCGTGAGCATCATCGGTAATGCTTCCCGAGAAAGGGTTTGCACGCAACTCCCTCATAAATTGAGGTTTGATTTCGAATTGAGTATCTTCGGCAATGGCTGGCCTAACTATCCCTAGTCCTTGTTCTTCTCTAGTTAACGCCAAGTATTCCTCAAGAGTGAGGTCATCAATGTTAATAACTTTCATGGTACCTGAAACTTGAAAAGAGATCGTGAGAATTTGAGAAAAAATTTTGAAACAAAAATGAAATGAAAGACTTAATGAAAATCCAAATATAACTCCCCGGCAGCGGCGCCAAAAACTTGATGCAGGTTTTACTTACCAGGTTTTAAGATTTATAATTACTCGTTATACCTATGGTCTACCCTAATGCACTAACGGGCAGTGTACCCGGTCGTGTGTAGTGTAGTATTCGGTAAAACCGAGGTCGTCCCAAGAGCTATGTGTGCGGATTTGTAACATATTGGATTTCATAAACACATCAAATAATATCAAAGTGGGCGTATGGTTTAGAGAGAGAAAGGGGAGTGTTCTAGAGAGATAAAACAAATGAAAGGTTAGATTACCAAATGAACATCCAACCCTCTCCCTTGTGGGGAGAGGGCTATTTATACAAATGACTACGCCCTCCTTCAGGCTGTGGATCAGGCATACAGTGGGTAAAGACCCGTCCGTCCTCCACGGTGTTACTTAACTAACTACTTATTAACATAACTTGACTACGACTACGAGCTTTCTAACAAATACATATACTTGAGGTGACCGACACTTTAACCAATGGATTTTCTAAATCCAAACAATCTCCCCCTAAGGGAGGTCACCTCAATTTACATTGAATACAAACAGATATTACATTTGATTGTTATAGGATTCTTGATTGAGTTCTTTGCTATGTATCCCGTAGTCAATGATTCTTCATGTTATGCGTGTTTTGTTAATCCAAGTGGAGGTCTTTAACTGATCCACGTGATGATGAGTTTTGAGCCAGCTTTGAGATCATCAGCTACCATAAATCTCTGAATCTTCCTTTGTAGTGTTGACATTATGTGATGTTGTGACATTGGACCGACATGCTCACATTCTGGATCATGATTTCTTCTCATCAGAGTAGCGGAAGCTTTTAGTTGATTCATGATATTTGTAGCAGCGTAGCAGAAGCATGGAGTGAAAATATCAGAGTCGTTGCTGCACTTATCATGATTTCTTTAGAAATGAATGTGTTGTGTGAGCATGCGGCTATGGATTGACTTCTCAATTCTGATCAGTTGCAAACGTTGGGTGTAACTGCATACAACAGTTAGCAATAAAGTGCACGAAAGTGTCTTTGATCACTTTCGTTGAATTGAGGTACACGGCCCACGGTTCCCGTTTATCGTAAGATAAGTACTGTGATCGTAGAATTCCTAAGAATCTCCTTGACAGGTTTCGTTTGCTCTAGCTGTTCTCAAACCGGAACGTCTCAAAGAAGACAACACAGAGTGAGTGAACCAGCAAATTAAGGTTTGCTGATTAAGGAAAATGATTTGAAAAACAATCGTGTATTGCTTATCAGAAAGCATTTTTGCAATACACCGAAGGTTTTATATTGGAAATCAATTTTCAATCACAAATACCTTTTGATTTTGAAGACATACTACACAGTCGACGTGCTAAATAAAAGACTTTTTGTGAACATCAACTGGTTTTTCAAAGATATCTGTCAATCCATTTCCTGGACCAAGGTTGATTCAATAATGAATCGCCCCATCGTTTCAATCCAGTTGTCACAAGTTTGATCTATTTGATAGATCTCACATGTCACCTACCAAGAGCTTGTTTGATGTTGGCTCTAGAAGGTTTTCCATCTCCATTGTGAATATGTGAACATATCACTCAGATGTTCTGGAAATACCACAAGGATAATGCGTAGGACTCTTAAGATATATTCTCACTTTCCACATTGTGTGAAATAGTGAATCTTCAAGAATAATGTGTCCTAATGAGATTTATTGACGATCTCGTGGCTCTAGACTCAATAGTGCACATTTGGTTCCTATGTCGGAGACTAGGGAGAGGGTCTCCTTCTTCAATATCAACAATCTTTAAGAGAAAGTTGATAGATAATGTGGCTTCCCCGTGAGAATGAAACAAGCCCTTTTAAGAGGAACTTGAGTAGCTTGGGAAGATAGGAGCAGTGTGTCACTGGGTCCATGACATCTTGTCTTCAATACCGGCGTTATCTTGGTAACCACCAGTAGCATATGTATTGAACCCGGTTTCTGCCCTAAGGTTGAATTATTGGAGGGCTATTTCTTTTCACCCTTTTCACATTCAATTTTTTTTCATTCTTCAACCCCTTCAGTGCTTACCGAGACTTCATAACTAGAACCTTGTTGGGTTTATTCCAGTTCTGGCTCTATCTCAGTCCGCACTCTTCCTATTTTTTATCATACCTAAGGACTTCTACACTATCTAGTGGATTGTCCCTGGGTAGATCCCTCCGGCTCTGGCGGGATCGTGAGAACGAATACCTAACCTAACCATCCTTATATCTCCGTGCATAAAATAAATTTGGTCGGTCTTTTTGGTATTGTTCTTCTGCCATTGAAAATGATTTGAATAATCAATCCAGGTACTTGTGATCTATGATCAAAGCATTTTGTACCTGAATTGTTTTTAATATTTCAAAAAAAGCTCCCCCCCCCCTCATCATGTGCATCGTATGATAGAAATTGATTTGGCACATGAAGGCAAGAGGACTTGAAAATCTCAGATTGAGAATGAAGGATTCACTTCTTTGATCAACATTTTCTAAAAATATAGACATCACTTTCCCGATCAAAATTAGTATTTTAAATACTTTGTTAAATATATTTTTGGGAAAGGATGTGGTTTTTTAAAAGTTGCTCCCCCTTGATTTGAAGAATTTTTGATACATTATAGAGCTTGTAGGGGGAATATGAAACCGAATTCACGATCGATGAATCCAATGAAACCTTTTGAAGTTCTCCCCCTTAATGTGTGCTACGATACATGAAAAGGTTTAGCACATATGAGGAAAGATGCCAATATATTGAGTCTTGAAGATCACATTTTATCAAATTGCATATTTATATCACATTTTCTCCCCCGATCAAAAATTTCAACTCTTTCGAGATTTTGGATCTCAAGTGATTTAAATATGTAAGAAAAATTTTGTTGGAGAAAAATGTGTTCGGTTTTATTTGATCTGAAACAAAACACTCCTAAATTCCCTTTTCAGAACAAAAGGGAAAACTACAAGCCATAACCTATCACTACTATATACATTATAGTAATTGTTGTTCATAATACATTCACCACATTACACATAATATAAACACAACATAGCTACAAAAGGAAGATGTCTTCATTATGTTCTTTGAAGTAGCTTGTAGTGTCCTTCCCGTATTCTCCCACCCACAAAGCTTTCAAGGCTGTGGTAGATCTTTCTTGTCTTAAGTCTTCGTCCGATAGCAAAGAATGAAATCTTCACACCTTTTCACATCTTGTTCTGTCCAGAACCTCGTGTTGTCCCCGGCCGGTTTAGCTTGAACTCCTTCACCTTTGAATTCAATTCTTCTTCAACAATCTTGAGCGTTCCATCACTGAACTTGTATAGCTCACACAGCCTCATTAGCATTCTTTACCCATATTTTTCGGTAAAGATAACTGCTCTAGGGGAGTCAATCACTGTGTAGGCGTGTCGGAATTCATGCCCTGTGGCTTCCCATTAAGGTCTCGTTAGATTGACCTGAGTCTGGTAGATTTCCACACCTAGTTGAAAATCACCAACTCTTTGTCGAATTACTAAGCCCCTTATCCAAAGATTGACTGCAGCATAGAGAGCCTTCTTTTCTCGAATAGGTAAATGGTCAAGATGTCCTTGGAGGTTTAGAAGATATAGATCTTCAAAATCACTTGGTAGCAAATTTTTGAAGTCTTTTTCTTCAATAACATGATATTTCAAGTATGCTCTTCTAAGAACAACCTTCTTCAGATAATCATAGCCGTAGATTGAGAAGATTTCTACACTGACCACACTTAGAATACGCAGCTTGGATCGAACATTTTTGCGTCTCTTTTCTGCACCATGTCTTTCAATGTAGAATTTCTTCTTTTTGAACCACCAATGCAAAATGCCGTATGAGGCAGCAATGTCGTATACTTGTTCCTTGTCAACCCAGAATTGATCAAGTACCATTTGCTCAAGACCTGGATCTAAGTAGGTTGCAGCCTTCATCTTGGAAATAGATAAGGCTAGTCTTCTTCCTTCGTTCCAAAGACATAGGTAGTCCGAGTCTCCGGTTGAAGAAGAAGTCGATTGTATAGTCTTCTGTCTGGGTTCACCACCAAGAGGAAGAGGATTGTTGACATTAAAATGACTGATATTTTCATCAACTTGATCAGTCAACATCTTGTGGCACTCTTCCATTTAGAATTGTAGATGAGCCGCATCAGAGTGAATGGCTTTGACTATCTCGAAAGCTGGCCCCTCAAGATCCTTTGATGTGAGTGAAGAGATTCCCTGCTTGTCACAAAACCATTTGATAAAGCATCCCATATCTCCAGTGATGTGTAGGAGTGACTCATCAGAAGGATCTTCATGGTTGGCAACAATGGTGGTTGCCCAGTTATTGCCAGGGACAATCAAATCCGACTCTGGTATAGCCCATGAAGGTTCAGGCGTTTGAGGTCTTTCTTTGGTTAACCAGCTTTGAGATGTATCCTTGGATGGTGAAGCTCTAGAGGTTTTAATGCGTTTACCCGAAATGTATGCATCAAACCAATCTTCATCTTCAGACAGCTTAAGGATATGTTTGGTGGAAGCATCATCGTCTTCAGATTCTGATTCTTGCACAATATAAGACTCTTCGTTAAGCATATGCTCTTTTGGGATAGTAGAGAATGTGGGTGTAAACCTGGAGTCAACCGTGGTCCAAGCCATAGAAGTCTTCTGAGTATCTTGACCACTGGATGAACTGGTTTGATTAGAGGGTTTTAGTGGAGGTGTTGGTGGATTTGTCTTATGAGTTGCGGCTGCACCAGAGGATCCTCCAGTTCTAGATGACCCAGCTCCACCAGTTGGAGGAGGAGGAGGTGGTGGAGATTTAGGAGCTCCAGAAAGGGATTCCATCAACACTACTCTTCTCTTCTTCTTTGCCTCTCTTTCATGAATATCCTCCAGAAACTACAAATGATTATCATGCTTAATCGATTCTTTGAGAGCCTCATATAATTTCTTATGAACCTCATCCAGATGCTCGTTAGCGTCATACATTCTATCTGATAGAACTGCTCTCATATCCGACATAGGCAAATCCTTAAACCGTTGAAGCAGTGGAGCGTTCATTACCCATTCTACAACATCTTTAACTTCTGCTTCAATGGCATTTGCTACTGCAGTATCGAAGTTAAGGTTCTCCAGCTTGGATACACGACGATCCAGATGCATGACGGATTCTGGCAAATGGTGTTTTTCGAGGACCTCGATTCTTTTAAGTGCTTCTTCGAGGAGTTGCTCTATAGTCTTAGCTGGAGGTGGTGAAACCGGTGGTTTGACAGTGTCACTAACTATGACAACTGGTGGTGGAACGTTAGCAGGTTCGGGTGGTGGAAGTACGGTTATTTGAGCAGGAGCGGGTGGTGGGAGTGCAATTGATGGAGTTGTTGATGACGAAGTGACCATTGGTGCTGACATCGGAGGAATGGTTGATGTATCTTGCTGAATGGTGACCGAGAACATAGATTGAACTTCTTTCTTTTCATCATTTTGCTTGTCAGACTCGATGTCTGAGGGTCTGTCCTTTAGGAATTGATCACCATAGGTAAAGTCAGGCTCAATATTCTTTAGTGATGACAGAGATACTGTGGATATGTTTGATTCTTCCAGGCGCACGTGTTCCTCAGATCTTGGCTCAAGAATCTCCTGTGTACCTTCCAGCAGTTCATTACCCTCAACCTCTGTAATTTGTTGTCAGTGTTCGTTTGTTCAATCTCTGTCTCAAGCACTGGAACCTTTTCAGTATAAGGTGCTATTTCCTGACTTTCTGCCTGAATGTCACTAGAAGCAAGGGTTTCCTCCTGTGTGTCAGACACATCCTTTTCCACACTAGTTTGTTCTTGAGCTGAGGATGATTCAACGCTTCTTTTCTTGAGCTCGAATTGATTTGTCATTTTCGGAGTCGGAGTGGAGATGGTTAACAACATCTGAGCTGCTTGTACAGCTTCTTCTCCTGCAATTCCTTTGCCTTTACCTTGTGCAACGGGAGTGGTTTGGCGTGGTGCTGACACAGGTTCTCGTAACACGACCCCTCCCACTGGTTGTCTTAGAGGCATGTTTAGACTTTCCAGGCTCTGTTGGATTCCTTGTTGCAGTGTAGCCTCGTCTTCATCCATCAAACTCATCTCTCTCTCAGGAACCTTGGATCCCATATCTTTTCCCTTACCAGTGTCTCTCTTTCTCTTTTTCTGCTTTTGTGATGAAGTATCAGTTGATTGAGATCTATCAAGTCTCTTCTTAGGAAGGGTGGCGTATGAGGTTTTAGAGGATGATTTAGCACGAGAAGCAGACTTTGTAGACTTCGTTGCGGGATCGGGAGTGTCATCAACATTGGATCTGGATGCCCTTTTCATGTATTTCCTGAAGTAATCAGCCTTCTTAATTCTATCGGTGAGAAGAGCATCAGGTATTGGCATTCCAAAGACCTCTTTATTAACACCTTTAGCAACATATTTGAGGTTACCAAGTACAAATTCATCACTAGCTTCATGGAGGACTGACTCACTCCTTGGATTAAATTGATGTGTCTGCTGCAAGTGCTGAATGATGAGCTTCGAGAACCTTACGCTAGGAATTACAAGTTTGTTTATGGACTTCCTTTCTTTGGCTTGATTCAGAACATTTTGTCAGTCGGTGATAAATGTGTTCATAGACAATGAAAATTCTTCCCAAATGCGTTCTGTGACATCAATATTCACCCCTTTGATAATTCCCCACAAGATTTGTAGAATAGGAGCCCTCACTTTCTCGAACCCTGAAGTTTTACCAGTTAAGCATAGGTTGATAATGGTAGAACTGGCTCTCCATGGTTGATACATATTGTTGGTGATGATGTCTGAAGCCTTTGTTACTTTAACTTGATAACCCAATTCATCGACAAAGTCTATTAGTTCTTCAGCAGTAGGTGGAGAGACAAATGGATTTGCACGGTCACATGGAGTGATTCCTAGGGCCTCCCTGAGAGTCTCAGTGGTGATTTTATACTCCTTATCATCAAGCTTACAAGAGTAAGTGGCCGAGATCTTGTCCCATGTAACAGTGTTCCAGAATTGTTGTAGGTAAATAGAGGGAATCGTGCATCGCTTGGTCAAGGCACCAAAAAAGTTAGTGTTTTTCAGAATATCAAATGCAAATAAGATTTGGTTGTGTCCTATCCACGTCCACAAAGCAGTTGCTTTTGGCTATCTCAACCCATTTCTCATCTAGAAGGATTTCCTTATCTGTAAGTACTGTGGGTGGAGTAGAGGTAGCAAGGTTCTCGGAAGAGGTTGTGTCTGCCATTGAAATTCTGTAGATTCACACACACAACAACAGTAATCGAGAGCATGTTAGGTTAGACATGGTTAGTAG
This sequence comes from Chrysanthemum makinoi, assembly GCA_910596185.1. Classification (NCBI taxonomy): domain Eukaryota; kingdom Viridiplantae; phylum Streptophyta; class Magnoliopsida; order Asterales; family Asteraceae; genus Chrysanthemum; species Chrysanthemum makinoi. The sequence goes on along the minus strand of OU343220.1, from coordinate 233,073,956 downwards.
ATCAACCTTAATGCAACACCATGACTTAAGCACAAAAGGTAGCATATAATCATTATAGAGAAAGACAAGAGTGAGGCATAGATAATGATAGCAGGGAAAAATACACACAGACATAGTAGATATATAAGATTAATCACACGATGACCAAACAGACGTAATGGGACAAGCAGCACGTATCAATGATACAAATGTGACAAAATGCTCGGACAAGATTAATTGAAGACAAATCGCTTTCATCAATTGAGACATGACAAATCGCTTAACTTAGTTGTTAAGACAAATTACTTCAATAGTTCTATTGTAACAAATCGCTTTGTCAAGGTTTTCTAAAGACAAGTCGCTTTCATCCACTAAGTTATGATAAGTCGCTTTACTCAGTTGTTAAAGACAAATCGCTTAAAGAATTCTAAAGTGACAAATCGCTTTATCAAGGTTTTCTAAAGACAATTCGCTTTCATTAAGTTATGATAAGTCTCTTTACTCAATTGTTAAAGACAAATCGCTTCAATAACTCTAAAGTGACAAATCGCTTCAATAGCTCTAAAGTGACAAATCGCTTTATCAAGATTATCTGAGACAAATCGCTTTTATCAATTGGTTTAAGACAAATCACTTTAATCAATTTATAAAAACAAATCGCTTTAAGATAACTAGAGACAATTCTCTTTAAATAACCAAGGACAAATCGCTTGCAAATATCTGGTAACAAATCGCTAGCAAGAACCCCCAATCTGATTGACAAGTCGCTTTCAAGAACATATGGCGACATATCAATATAATGATTAAAACAAACTCCGTAGATACTACATGCATAACCAATTCACCAAAATGATCATACATATACAACAACATAAGCACATTCACAATCATAAAACCACAACACACCAATCACATAAACACTTCAAAAAGGACGCGCATAGGAAAAACACGACAATCACATAGACACACGATCCATTCCAATCCATGATTCCCCAAGGAATACCCATTCTACATCGAGCACTACCACTAATTATAGCCACGAAACTAACCTAGATGAAGGTCTATGTCGAAGGAATACCACTCGATAAAATCTGTAGATAAAGTTTTGTTAAGATGATGTATTAGACATGGTATAAGATGAAAGATATGTGACACTAGATCAGAAAACCTACCACACCCAATTAGTTACGCCAAGTCGCTACGAAGAAGATTAAGATAGACAAAATTAGATGTTCGAAACTAGGATATTGATTTAGGAGTTATGACCAAGTGACAAATCGCTACAAGCTTAAGTACCTATCACAAGTTTGGATAAATAACATATTCAGCCCTTGTACTTAAAGTTTGAATAAATATCACATTCAGCCCTTGTACTTAAAGATCGCATGCTAATACAGTGGACAAGTTACTTCCATATGATGAACATGACAAGTTTCATACAAGACATAACATGGACTAACCACATATCACATAATGATTAGACAAATTAAATCACACAAATTAAATCACTCCAAGTAACACGTAATGGCAAACCAGAGTGCAGAGGACACAGTAATCAAGCAAGATAAATTACACGTATCACAAGAAATAATATAATAGGAATCACGCAGAGACAGATAGATGGTTAGGAATGGTAGAGTGATTCATTCTCCCCCTCAATCAATGGCACTAATTAAGAGTGAGTGAACATTGATTGAATGAAACCCATGCAAGTAATTGAGAGCATCTGAGTGAGGTGAAGGCATCTGAAGATAAATAAGAGCTTCTGTTCGAACTTCATCTAAGGACCCGTGTCATTATTGAATGACATTTCTAGGACTTTAGATGTTATCGATACCAGAAGATATATCTTTTATTGGACTGTTATAAATGAAATGGTTATAGAATGACATTTTTTTTAAACAACAAAAAGTTGTAAGTAAATTAACCAAGTACTTATGAGGTACGAGTCCTGAGCAAAGGTGATCAGGAGTCATAGTATGTGTAGATTAATGTTGACAAGCTAATATTCCCGAATGAGTAGTCTTCAGTTCAGTCGGAAACCACGTCATGATATTCAAGATTGAATTGATCATTGTACCTGAAAAAGACTGAGGAGTATCTGCACTAATAGCATATGTAGAATGACATTTAGATGGGTTAGTAGCAGTTATTTCCTGTTCATTAGGTGTATTACAGTCAGGCCTCGGGATGACATTAGTGGTCAGTGTTCTGATTGGAATCCAATTGAATCCAACTTTCTTAAAGATTTTTCCCGTTGGCATCCACTTGAGACAGGAGTTAGAATTGTGATTCCTGTTGGATTCAAAGTACTTAAACAATATACCAGTGGGCATCCACTTAAGGATAGAGCAAGTAGAGTTAGATCTCTTAGTCACAGTAGAAGATGTGACCATTTCCCCATTCTGGATTTTAGACATTTTGCTGTTAACAGGTTTCTTAAGGGAGTGGTCAGACATTTGATTCATCTTACGTGCACTAGATGGTCTTCTTACATTCATGATCTTAGAGCTGCGAACATTAAGCTGAGGATTGTTATTCATCATATCAGAATGAATAAGTGAAGTGACTGGTTTTGACAAAACTATATTCTCATCAACTTGGGAGGCAAGCTTAGATTTTGATGGTTTAAATATTTCTGTTTTAAATGCATTGGGCTACCTAACTACAGATCATTATGTATAATTACGTACAATTGGCTTACCCAAGGTTGATGGTTTTGCAAACTTAGTGTTCACTCTATTTCCAATAGTTTTCCTAAGCTTATTTTTTAAGGCAACAATGGTGAAGCTCTTATCCTGAATTTGGGCTTTGAGGGCATCAATGTCCACCAACAAGGAGTTAGTTTGATCTAACAGCTTGGTATTATCCTCTAATAAGTTCTTCCTCAAGGACTCATTTTCCCTTAATAGCTTGGCCACACATAAAGCCAATTCATCATTCCTAGGTTTAATCGCATCACTAACCTCATAGTTAAGATTGTTCATCCCTATATTAATTTTCTTATGCAGATCTGAGATTTTCATTTTCAGATTACATATGGTTGAGTCTTTGTCCTGAAGTTGGGGTTTTAACTGGTTAATTACAAAAAATTCTCGAAATTCTGGGAATTCCAGATTTATGCAAGGTTTTGTAGCAAGAAAATTTTCTTCCTTTTGTTGTATTGCAATTTCCATAGAAATGCAATGGTTTTCGAGAATTGAGTATTTGTTTGAAAGTTCATCGAAAATTTTCTTATCAACAACATTGTTAGTCGTGATATGATTTATCAGTGACTCATCCACAGTTATAGGACATTTCTCAGCCACATGTTCTGTGAAATCATTAGTATGAACAGAATTAAGCACAGATGAATTATCAATAAGTGTTACCGAAGATTCAGCTCTCAAAGTTTGTTCGTTGAATGTTTTCCACTCAGGATCCATCTTTTATGAGGCACACGTTTCTGAATTGCTCGTTGCTTCCATTATTGATGTGTTTGTATCACAAGTTTCAGCACTGCCCGATAGATTACCCAATTCTCCACACTTCTCCATTGATTGCATTCCATGTTCATTCAAGTGATCACAGTTATGTACTTCATCAATGTACTTCATCACATTGTTCATAAGATGGATGAATGTATCAATGAACTCATGGATTTCCATTCTAGTGTGTTTTTTGAAAGAAATTCCAGTCAATTGTTGATCGTAATCTGCTGAGTATTCCCCATTGATGAATGGCTGAAATTTGTTCTAAGTTCAACAGCAAATTTCTAGTCAGTGTAGGTAAATCCTGACGGAAGATGGCACTACATGTTCGATTCATAATTGTGGACAAAAGCTGTACGAGATGAGAGTGAAGTAACTGATAGGGCTCAATGCTGCATTCCATTTGCATGGCATTTTGTAGCATTGACAGGTGAAATTCCTTAGCATTGGGCTCAGGATTTGAAGTGTTTTGATCGTCATTGGCTGAATTAATCATGGTTAGGCTTTCTGAGTAGTAAACACTTTCTTTGTTCTGCACGGTATCATATAGTTTGAGCACATTGGAGATTAAGGGATCATGGTGTAAGACATTGCGTTAATATGAGATGGCACGTCTTAATTTTCAACAAGAATTCGAATAGTAGACACAAATTGCTTGAAACAATTCTCTTTATGCCAAATCGCTTCAGGCAGAATGTTTTTAAGACAAATCGCTTTTCACACAAGTCGCTGCATTGACAAATTGCTAGACAGACAAGTCGCTAGAGTGATAAATCGCTAGAATGACAAGTCGCTAGAGTGACAAATCGCTAGAAAGACAAGTCGCTAGTGACAAATCGCTAGACATACAAATCGCTAGTTAGACAAATCGCTAGACAAAGAAGTACGTCCACTACCTTGTTCTTTTTGTCGTTTTGTCTCAATAGACAAATCGCTTAGTGCACAAATCGCTTCACAAAACACAGGCAAGTCGCTTAAACATAGGGACAAATCGCTACGAAGAAATATGCAACGAGACTCAAATCGCTTCCATGAAACTTTCAAAAATACCACTTTTCAATCCAAAAACAACTCAACCACGCTGATTCAAGCCTTCCAAATCAAAACCTAAGCACTTATAATGATTCTAAACACAAAAGTACAATCAAAATCCAAACTTAAACACTAGAAATGATCCAAATTATGCTAACCACTCTAAACTCATTCAAACCCAAAAATCTTATGAAAACCACTAGAAATCCAAGAACATGAAAGATGAGTGATCAAACCATGGCTCTCTGATACCATTTGTAACATATTAGATTTCATAAACACATCAAATAATATCAAAGTGGGCGTATGGTTTAGAGAGAGAAAGGGGAGTGTTCTAGAGAGATAAAACAAATGAAAGGTTAGATTACCAAATGAACATCAAACCCTCTCACTTGTGGGGATAGTGCTATTTATACAAATGACTACGCCCTCTTTCGGGCTATGGATCAGTAATACAGTGGGTAAAGACCCGTCCGTCCTCCACGGTGTTACTTAACTAACTACTTATTAACATAACTTGACTACGACTACGAGCTTTCTAACGAATACATATACTTGAGGTGACCGACACTTTAACCAATGGATTTTATAAATCCTAACAGGATTTAAACTAAGTCTAGGTGTAACAGATTTTAATATGATTTTGATATAATCAACTACTAAAGCAAATAAAGGCGAGGGATGTGATCAATAGAGGAGAGGGGTGCTAACCTAGTTATTCATCCTAATTAGTAATGTTCACGTCTAATTACTTCCAATTACTTCAGGTAGGATCAAAGTCTCTAGGACAACATTTGGTCAGTTCGTCCTAACCTATCAGCAAAGGGTCCCACTAGAGAAATCAGGTGACCCGTCATAAGTCCAGTTGTTCTTAGTCCCCTAAGCCAAGTCATTAAGTACTGCTACATGCTAGATTCATAACAGTGAGTGCCCGGGCGCTAGCAACTTAGACACTCACCCCCTACTCCTTAAGTTCATCCAAACGGTAGGTGATCAGTTGGTCAAATCGCACAAGCAGAAAGGGTCGCCAGTTGGTCATATCTTACCCTTCCCACTCAGTCTACCTACTTAGGGTCAGTTGGTCATATCTCCTAAGTAACTAGCCACTACTGCCATTCAAAACTACCGAAACAAGGGTAGCCACCAATAAACTATGCACGCATACACTTAGAAATAATTATACGAAAGCAATGTAAATGCAAACAAAACAATTAAGGAATCATAACTAGGCCAGCACCAGAGGTGCTTAGCCGCTCATATTAACTAAAACAATCGATTCAATGTTTAACATTAGGAAATACATTAATTGAAAGTAAAAAAAAGATAAAAAAAACTAATGCTTATCGTAGGGGAGTTATTTCTCCATTGGAGATAGCTCTGTATGCTCCTCTATATCTGCCTTCGACTTCTACTCACGTTCACTTTGTGTTGTGTGTGAAATGGGATGATTTGAAATGATGGAAATCGTGGGGTATTTGTAGGCCAGATCTGGTTATGGCGTAACTAATTATAAGAGTTACGCCGTAACATACAATTCTTCATAATTTGAACTAAAAATGTTGGTTACGGCGTAATTATGGAAGGAGTTACACCGTATCTTCAATAAATCTTGGTTAAGCCGTAATTGATGCAATAGTTACGGCGTAGCTTGCAGCGGCGCGGAGCCTCATTTGACCTAGTTGGTTACGTCGTAATCTTTGGGAGAGTTACACCGTAATCTTCTGTTGAGTTGGTTTTCTGAGCCACGCCTTAGTTACGGCGTAATGTGAGAGAGGAGTTACGCCGTAACTGCTTCAAAATGTGCATACTATGATATATCTTCAATAAATCTCTAAATCCGCGTCTCTTTAGCTCCAATGCTAGTAATTTACCTTAAAGTGAAATATAGAGGAAAACAAGCGTAAATCCATATAAATAATATAAAATACGAGCATTACCGGGGGAAATTGACACTTAATATTCAGGACTATTTGGTGTTATCAAGAGGATACTTGAGATGATGCTTACATACTCGGTGGGCAAACTTTCCCTTTCTAATAAACATTTGAGTTAACTGGGTAATTTCATGATTTTACTACGTTATACAAAATATAGCTAATTGAGAATTATCCTAAAAAAATAGTCAAATGGCAAAGATTTCTTTGTGATTGTGTTGTAAATTATTCATATTGTAGGGTTTTTACATCATATATTTCGCATCCTAGCCGCAACGCTGTCTCATGAAAGCTGTTTGATAGGAATTCTATAGTGCATCTCATATGAAATGTGAGTCGCTTGACTGTTGAAAGCTGATGATAATTTTTTCATTAACTGATTTAGATTATATTTTCTAAGTTTCTGAATTTTTGCAAGTTATAGTTACGTTTTGAGATGTGTCTATTTACCTGTCCGTTACGGTTTTGATGCATTGTGGTTCTTAGTTGCTCGGGTGTTGTCATTTGGACTGCAAACTAGCTGCTGCCAAAATAGGTTGCCGACTAAAACAAATTTAAAAAAAAAAATCCTTTATCTTAAAGCTAATCGAGATTTTCAGGAATTTGCCAGATGTGTGGTGTTTGTGAGTTGGGGTTGTTGATTTTGTTGGTGACATGCTTCTTTACGTGTCTGCTATGGTTTTGACATCCGAAACTTAAATGTATAAAATACAAAATTGATCCAGGTGGAGAGTAAGCTAAGCCTGCTTAGTTTCAAGGATAATAGAAATCCGATAAATGGATGTGTATGTGAGTGTGTGATATCTATTGTGACGTGACCTAATATTCTTATACTTGCTGTTGTGAACCATGAACGAGAATTTGAAATTCTACATATTGTAAGTACTGGTATTTGATGTTTGTTGTTTTGCAGTATAATGTGGATGGTAGCATGACTCATCAACTTATATTGTCGCATGCCTTTTGGAGACTGAGTGTGGTTGATAATAATGGAGATTCATTATCGGTGATAGGACTCGTGTTTTCAGTGCCGCCACATGGAAGATTTATACGACATTTCGGAATTCTATATATCATTGAGGAAATTGATTAGGCTACTCATGGTGAGGCCAATAACCATATCGATCATGATAAAAAGTGAATAAAACTATTTTCACAGAGATTAAAAAAAGGGGGCACTGATGAAGGCGATCCTAGATGTATATCCATATTGAGAATACAAGGATACCTATCATAAAGAATGGTAAGTTTTCTTCTATTCTCAATATCGATATGCATCTAGGGTCGTCTTAATCGCTGTCGACTTTTTTTAATTTCATCTGAAACACATAGATTAGTTTCATTTGATTACAGTCACCATGCTCATCATGATGATTTATCTCAATTATCTTTTAAATATTAGGTTTTTAATGATGTATCTAATAACTTTCTTCAACGTAGCTTTGTTATTGAGTTATCGCTTTTTGTACTATGTGTTTATGTTATTTAGATTGTTCGAGGCATAGCTTCTTTTGGTTGTCTTAAACAATTTAAAATTAATTTGTTATGGTTGTGACGTCACTTTTGTTCTTAGCTTTTGCGAGGTTTGCACGTCTAACGTTTGCAATAATACTATATACAAATACTCCATTGCAACGCGTGAATTGGAATCCATGTTATCTACATTCCTAAACACTCCCCTATCCATTTCCCTAACTTCCCCTTCATTCACTTTCTCACCACATGTAACCATATTAACATTCTAACTCCCTTATTTACCGGCCATAATTTCTTCACATTGTGAAACTGAATCAGTTACGCTACTCCATTAGTCATTGAATCTCTAATTGTCGTTTTGAAGATCGATAAATTGATGGTTGGCGATTGATCGGCTTCATCGACAGATAGTTAAAATTGGGGTGATCGGCTTCATCGACATATAGTTAAAATTGGGGTGACTTTTTAATACCCTGAGTTTTAGGTGCCCTTCGACTCATATAACAACACATATTTCTAATCTAACTATTAAGTTACCAACTATCCTTTATTTGTTAAAGTTTATAGAAAAAGGAAAGAAAAAAGGAGAAAGTATTGGACCCGACTTTTTTTTTTTTGTCAATTGCTTTCACCATTGGTGGAGGCCACCTAGCAAAAAATAACGCCACAAAATTATCCATTTTACGAGCTTCAAAAGATGAAAGTAAGATATAATTGAGTTGCACGTCATATAAAAGGTTTACTTTTGATAAGTAATAAGAAAGATATTATAAATAGCATAATGGATGTTAACACGTGTCGTATATTTGGCCAAAGACGATATTGGCACATATGATGACTAGTGATTTGGCGATACGTACCATTATTGCCATAACAGCATTTGCAACAATAACTTAACTTAAGGTTTAACCTTTTGTCATGTCAGCGTCACATTAGCGGTAACATTTCACTTTAATTTACTCAAAAAACACCCACTATCATAATATTCTATTAACTTGGGAATAACTCACCAACAATTTACAAAAACAACCCCTCATTTAGAGACAGAAATGAAAAATAAAAAATAAAAAAAAAAATAAAAAAAAAAATAACGTGCGTTAGTAAGGTAACGCTCAACCCTTAACTTGGAAATAACTTGAAGCACTATGGTTAACTTGGGTTAACTTGCAAATAACCTCACCCGTGCAAGTGCTCTAAAATCAAAACTAGCTAGTTATATAAAGATGCAGATAGAAAGTATATACAAGCTTGATATATTGCACCAATCACAAGAATACTTTGTATAATAAGAATTCATAGTAGCTTGATGGAGTAGTATAATATTTCTATTACATTTCAAATTAAGAAAAGAAGAAAAGTAGAAAACTCAAATCAATGTATCAAAAAAGTTGAAGTATGAGTCAACATCACAAGCCTAAAGCCTTATAGATATTTGTATAGGCTAGAAAACGCTTTTTGTGGTAAGTAGACTCCATTTATATATTAATAATCCAAGTAGAAAACTGAAGGGCGGCTAGCTGGAATCTTTGAATGTCTAAAGCAAACTAATGGATTTTGACATGTTTATCACAACGTTTACGTAACTTAGGAGTATGCTTAGAATGCAAGCAAACTCGTGTGCTAAAATGTTGATCGTAGATGGATTAAACACGATGCCTCATATTTCATAAGTCGTTGAGTACTTGAGTTGTCCAGTGAGTATTCCTAAACAGCCGCTTAAGAAGCCAAGTTCATCTCAAAGAGAGTTTACCGTGATAGTTTTTCAGCCACCAATAAAGAAAAGTTGGGATCATTAACATTTGTCGCAAATAAGATAAAGTGCAGTGCCGTACAGAATCTAGAGATGATGGTGATTTACATCACCAATCTAGCAAAGACAACATGTGGAATATAATAAGTTGCAGATACAAATCGCATCCGTCTAGAAATTGACGGATTTATAAGGTGTTTTAATTTGCAGATTAACATTCATATCAAAACCTTTCTTTTAATATTTTTGTAAGGTAATCATAAGAACTGTAGTATATCATATATACTTATCTAGCAATAGCTATATCGTGTTTTGAACATTTGGACCGTACATTATGAGCGATGAGTAAGACCCAACTAACTAGAAAGATGATACGAAAGAGTAAACAAATGAAGAAGGTGCAAATTAAACAATTAGGAAAATATATTGGTTCCACGATCCATACTGAGAATGGGCCAAGTTTAGGTAACTATGAAAGTGGTTGAGTAAAAATTTAATCACTATGAAAGTCTGAGATTAAAAGCAGCAATATACTCACCCACACAAGCCCATTTAATATGAATCACTGCGGAACTCGGAAGTCTATTAGGCTATGACCAGTAGTTCGGTCGAGAGGATAGGTCGACCTCGTGAGTCGGTGCTGCTTGTGGGGTTGTGGTTGTGATGGATCGAAGCAACAAAAATGCAATGAAGCTAGTTGAGTGAGCGACGAGTTTCATACATATACTTCCAAAATTCTTACATTCTTGCATGGTTCTCTTGCTAGTAGTATATACTTCCATTTAAAATTCTTACTATCACGTCCCATGTGGATCTTGTTGCTAGTAACATGCTTGAACTGGATTGCATGGTTCCCATTCTTGCTATTCGATCGATATTGACTTGATGGGCAAAGAAGTGTGTGGAGGTAAAGTATGGAACTGATGATAAGTGTTTTTTTTCTTACAGTCACTATATTGTTGTTCAAGCATGGATGGAATCAAGGATAAATGTTTTTCTTACAAGATTATTATGCGTGTTTTGATATTTGTGTGCATAAAGGGTCTATCCAATGGAAGAGTGTTTGCATGCATGTACAATCACGTATTTGCATGCATGTACACGTTTTAATTAAGGACATGCATGTACTGCATATATATATATATATATATATATATATATATATATATATATATATATATATATATATATATATATATATATATATATATATATATATATATATATATATGTATTAAATATATAATAAATGAATAAAAAAGTTATGCTTGTTGGGTGATGCGTCCGGGGTCGTCGAGGAGAGAGAAAATTTGATGTGGGTACATACCTTATAGGGAGAAAAGAACACAATATGTGCACACAAAATGGCACACACCACCAATTTAAAGTTCGTCAATCCGCGAAGAATAGTGTTTTATGTATTACATAATAAACAAAGGGTAAAAACATTTTGGCGACTACCCTAATTATCTCTCTTTACTATGGGCGATTTTGACGATTATCCTATCTTTTCATATCCGATCGTTTAAGCCTTCCTCTTTGATTATATAATACAACGTTCTTGTTTATGTGGATTAATCATTTGATATTATCTCGTTAATAGGTCATTAATTTGGTGGTTAATCATTTAGGATTAGGGTTCTCGATTCTTATTTTTTTTTCTAGGATCTCGTCTTAATTTATGCAAAGGTTCAGTACTGCTCTTAATTCCTGGAAAATCATTATGATGGGTGTTGGTTAGTGCTTGGTTCTTCTCGTTGGCTAAACCATAATTTATTAGGGTTTCGTTATTTTTTGAGCCGTCTGTTTGTTTTTGTGTCCGTTGTTAATTAATTGTGGGTTGGAGAGTATGGAGGCTGCTGGTAACTTGGCTGCTAGGGATAAGAATGTTGATGATGCTATGTCTAATGGTAATGGCAGGAAGTCTTTATTTTCTTCCATATTTAAGGATAATGTTCCAAAGAAATCGATTCAAGTACGCAGTTGAGGAATGATGAGCATGTAGATGATGTTGATGTTGCTATCCCATGGCAAGCGGTAATGGAGATTAGTACACGTTTTGCTAATACCTTATATGGGTACTTTATAGGTAAGTTTCTTGCGTTTTCCATTGTGGCAAAATTATGTTAAAAATACTTGGGCTAAGTTCGGTTATGAACGTGTTATGCTTAGAAATGAATTTTTCTTTTTTCAATTTGCTAATAAGAAGGGTATTGAACAAGTTCTAGAAAATGGTATATGGCTTATTAGGTTAGTGCCTATTGTCTTAAATGTTTGGACACCTAATACGGTTTTAAAAAAGGATGAAATTACTGAAGCTCCGGTTAGGGTTAAACTACATAACGTGCCTAGTGTTGCGTATTTAGAAGTTGGTATTAATTCGATTACTACTAAGTTGGGACACCCCATAATGTTAGATGCCTACACTAGTTCAATGTGCCTTGACTCTTGGGGTCGTAATACTTATGCTCGTGCTCTTATTGAGGTTTCGTCCAAATCAACTCTATTGGACACTTTGGTTGTAGCTATACCATTGCCTAACGGGTTGGGACAATCTATGGAAACTATTGAAGTATAATATGAATGGCAAACTCCTCGATGTGCTACTTGTAAGATTTTTTACCATAAGGGTGAGAAATGTCCTAAACGGGTTAAGGTTTCTACTCCTCCTCAAGTTATGGATGATGGTTTTGTCGAGGTTACTCGTAAGAATGGGAAAGGGAAATAACCATCTAAGCCGCGACATATAAATGGGGTTCGTTTGAATAAACCTAAACCAAATTACTTCTATTGTCCTATTAGTAAAACGAATAATAATCAAGTGGAACCTAATACTTCGACTCCTATGGACACTAATGAGGCTTCTTCATTTTAGTCTAAGGATGCAAATCAGGCATCTACATCGAATGGTAAATAGGCTACCATGAGTAATATTGGTTTGAATGTTCAAGCTACTAATAATATATCCTCTAAGAACCCCTTTGATGTTTTAAAGGAACAAGATGATGTGGTTGAATTCGAAAAAATGAAACAAACTTGTCTTGGGACCCTAGGGGTGACATAGGAAGTTTAAAAGTAGATACTGGAAGTGACAGTTATAAAGTTGAAAAATTAATTGATTATACAAGGAAAAGGGTGGGAGCGCCTCCCAGGAAGACCGGTATTTGGTCGGGTAAGAATGTGGACTTTGACTTCCTCACAAAAGAAAATGGAAAGAGTATTTTGCGTGATCTACATGAGAGTGATGATGATGCTGATCTTATGTAGCAGCTGGATAATTTTGGTGTTCTTGTTTGTGTATGTTGTTAGTGTGGTCATTTTATGGCATGTCACAAATAATCTAGTGGTTGTTCAAGAGGTTTCTTGAGATTAATGTGGTATTTTAGCCATATTCCATTGTACTTAAATGTTTTTTTGGTGTAATATATTATATCGGGGAAACCCTTTACCAAAAAAAAGTTCATCAATCCTAGTTAGTCGCTTATCTTTATTATATGATAGATTAGGTTAGACCCTAAGCCTACATATGGGCTTATTATTATATGATAGATTAGGCTAGGCTCAAGCCCTTCTGTGAGCTTAGGGTCCATTAGGGTTTCGTTTATGTCTTATGTATTCTCTATATATTGTGGTTGAATGATATATCATAAGGACGGGTTTTCATTGTCTAACATGGTGTTAGAGCAGGTTTGATCTTAATACCTAGGTGGCTATGTTGAGCCGCCGCCTCTATACCGCCCCGTCACACTACCTCTCTTACTCTGTTACTTCTCATTACCTTTTTTTTCTTTCGTTCCTTGTTATAATTCGTTGCCTTTTGTTTTGTTCTTTCCATCTAAGTTCTCGTATAAACACAAATTCATAAACATTTTCTTCTTCTTCTTTTTCTCTTGTCAATTTTCTCTTCTAACCATCCTAAAGCAATGTGTTGCAATCATTTTTTTTTCAACAGTTTAAGGAAATCAATTTCTCAACATCGTTACAAAGGTTTTCATGTTATGCATCATGAAGACTTCAAAGATTTGTCTTTGCTTCCACTTCCTACAAGATGTCTTCTTCAAAAAAGTTAGTTTGATAAATAATATTAGTAATCTCTTTCAGTCTCGAGCTTTCTTGCATTAGCCGCTCGGACTGCAGGGAGTATTAGATGAGAGATTAGACTAGGCCCAAGCCCGTCTATGGGCTTAGGGTCCGTTAGCCTTTCTTTTACGTCTCATGTATTCTCTTTATATTGTGGTTCAATAATACATCATAAGGACGGGGTTTTCATTATCTGACAATCTTGAGATACAACCTAAAGATCGTACACATGCGCACACATTAACCACCTTGTATATGTTGGTTATGCGCTCATAAATCAATAGTTATACGGTCGGAAATTACGTGAGCCTAACGGGGCACACACGTATACATTTAGAGAGCGTTTATTAAATATATATAATACGCTTAAAGTATACTATTAAATATAATTAATATAATCCACGAAATATATATAACGGTAGTTAGTCCATTAGTGTAACGGTTAACGGTCGTCAGAGTCCAAAATTGGCTAGTATCGTACAAGTTAGTTTTACAAGGACCAAAGGCAAACATGGAGACCCATGGCACTTCATATGACCAGACATGTTGGGCTAGGGCAAGACGAGAGGGTATCTTTTTCCCTAAGCTATCCCATTTATATATAAAGAGGGCCTTAGGTCTTCATTTATTCACACCTCAAATCAAAGCATTCTTTGATCTCCTATCTTTCTCTCTACGATCAACAAATACCCCAAGAAGGGAGTTGATTTCATTTCCTATCTACGACTAGCATTTGTGTTTAGTTTGTAAGCTCATGGGTCAAGCACTAGCATCCTAATGCTCTCGTTAGACGTGTAGTGTGAGTTTTAGATAGAGATCAACTCACTATTGTTGATAAGGGTTTTGTGGTGATACGAGATCCATTGTGTGTTCGTGATCAAGATCAAGACTTGGTGATTATCTATTTTTCCATAGATTCGAGGTTAGTATTTATTATGTGTTTAATTTATGTGTTTTAATTCATAACATTAAATATATAGATCCCTCGGATGCGTACTCGTGGTATTGATTGTTTAATCAATATGAATTCCCTACAATGGCATCACGAGCCATTTCTTAGAAGTACTAGCCTGATTAGGTTTCAAGACTATCATTCCACCATAATCCTTTAAAATCCACTTATGATTTTAAAACATACTTGACATCTCTACCTAAGAATAATGGTAAGCGTAAGCTACACTCTTCTAATTGTCAACATATCACATCATTATCTGAACCCCATTATAAGTCAGTATGTAAAACTTCACAGTACCACGTTTCTTTCAAACACTAGTAGACATAAACACTATATAATATAGCCTTCATCCCGAAACCACCTAAGACGTGATCAACTTTGGAAATGATTTGGATAACCACTTGCGACTATCAAGACTTTCCTACAAACGACAATTATCACATCATTAAAAACCATTTCACATCAACAACATCAATTACCTTTAGGTGATCAACTTAAGCCACCACCAAAAACATAAAATGGTATATAACACATTCTATGACCATAAACTTGAGAACGCAAAGATTAGGATTCGGCGTACACACCCTCATGTTCCTAGACATTTCAACATCGGATAACACACATTGAATTCCGAGATGGAATTCCCATTAAGGTGGTGAGACTGTAACAATTCGCATTTTCAGGATTTCTATCCATTCTCAAATTTTTACTTTTCATTTTCGAGAATTTACTATTTACTTTAATTATTCACTTTCACTATTCATCCCATAAATTTTTTATTTCACATTCTCGTAAGATAAATTATTTTAGTAATATCCTGAGAGTTTGTGATGTTAGATCATTTAAAGTTATTAAAAAACGTCGCTTTAAAGTTTTGTTTTGGTGAACACCATTTTAGACATCAGCGCATAGAAAATCAATTACGAAAATTTTCCTCAATCATTAATTTTAGATCACTCAATCAATATAGATTTTTGAGATTTCATTTAAATGTTACCAAATAAAACCTACGGGCCGTCTGAGACTAAACTTACGTTTTAAACAATTCTCGTAGACCCGGACTTAACCATTCTGCCTTTGTGTTTTCTAAGATGTTTAGACACTTTTACATTTTGGAAAAGTCAAACATATTTCCTCCTCGCTGACCATAAAGAAATTAACATGCTTCTACATTTTGCTTTTATCGGCGTAACTTTTAGACTTCCGCATTATCATTGTAGATTCCATTATATGAAAACCACATTTCAACATTTCATATCACTTATAGACTAATTTTAGTCTACTTTAAATAAATTCCACGATCATTTTCCGAAATCTCGTTCTTTTCGATAAATTGCGAATTCACGCGTTTTTGACCGTGTTTTCCGGCTTTAGGGCATCATTTTGCCCAATGAGACTTATCACCCATTTTATATTTTTAGATTGAGTATAATGATGAGTTTCATCATTTCTACAAGTTTCATATTTTTACGATACCCGTTTTCGTTTGGCGGCTTAACAACTTACGGTTGGCATTTAACGGAACCAAATCTTGCTCTAACCTCAAGATAAGACCAAGACTTATCATCTAAGCCACCTATGCATGTTATGGCTGACTTAAAGGGGGGATTCATCATCTTGGTGGCTTAATCCTAACCATGATTCATTTAGATCATTACATGTGTCCTAACTTAACCATGGTTAACATTTAACCCAATATATTGTTAACCAAACTTACCCTCCTATAAATAGCAAGTGAAATACATCCTAAACACCCTCAAACACTGATTTTGGTCATTCATAGCATAAATCATTCATATCTTCCATCATTTGATCTATAAACTCCAAGTTTATGCAAAGAAGTTTCAAGTAGTAAGTTACTACATCAAATCTCTAGCAAGTTTAAGTGATCTTCTTGAGTTTAGATCCACTCAAGTCACGTAGAACTTCATCACCAACTCTTCAAGATTGCAAGGGTGCCAAGGTGTATAAATCTAGCTCAATTCAAGGTCCTTAGTGTTCAATCAAAGTCCGATCCTTACTAGTTACTCCTTTCTTAATTGAAAGCTAAAAGTTGTAAGCAACAATCACCACCCTCATCTCATCTTTATTATTCATAATCTTAACAATTTCATGCTATATATATAGTTACTATATTGATTCATGATGTACATATACTCAATCACTTGTTTTAATTCACATAGTCATTAAAGTAACAAGCTGGTAAACTAGTCATATTCTACACATTTGAAACCATTAAAACCAGTCACATATGGACTTTCTAACTGACATACGATGGTAGAAATGTAAAAGGTAAACATAGCAACTTGATCACCCAAAAGCGGACAAATGAGTCAAAGATCTGACGGCAAAGAGTTAGGGAAACCAAAGCGCCGAGCTGCCTAAACACAAGTTGTTAGCGGTGTAACGCTTTGAAAGTGTACCAGTGCGAATCATCAAAATTATTAACGCAAACCAGGCTGTTTTAGATTAAATTGAAGCTCGGACCACGGCTTAAATAGGCCATTATATTTCAAAACTAAAGCGCCCTATATATAGTCTCACGACTATACTTTACAACTAAAAGCAAACCAGAGGCCTAATGGCCATAAGCCAAGACCACGGCTAAGGTCAACTGAGTCTCAAGACCACGGTAGTCTAGACCAAAAGCGGCAAGGCCATGGCTAAAGCCTCAAGGCTTATTTACCCAAGACCAGTTAACTAAGGTGTGCTTGGCAAATCAATGCCAACACACACGTCATAACTTTATATACTTACATTATCTAATGATCATATTTATGCGGCGCTTGTAAAAAACTAGATATTTACTAAAAACATGAAAACGATATACAATCTTCATTCAAAATCTATGTTTTATCTACTAAGTACTACAGCATGTGGGCCATGAGATTCTTTGAGTATATTCACGATTTAAAATTGTCCTAGCTCCTCAAGCGTTTACACATGACCTACGAGTTGTGATGGCCCGACGGTATGCGATATATATATAAACTAAACGTTTCACAACTAGACCATTTCTATAAACGACATACTCAAATATCATGTACTACATCATGATCAACATAGAGGCGATATAGGTTTGTTATTTTTTCGCATCATTATTTCAAACCTAAGTCGCAACATCCTATTCTAGGTTGCTCATAGAAGTTCTCACGGCATATCCATCATTCTCATTATACATTTGATATCATTTATTAATGTGAGTTCATAGCCCTTTTCTATTACGTAATTGTTTTACAAACCCTTGGGGAGATACATGCTTTATTTTAAATCTACACATTGCTTTGAAACTATATGTTTATCGGTTGTCATATGTCACTAAGTGTACCATCATTTGCCAAATATAAGTCCACTGATCATGAACAATTAATCAACTGGAGAGAGTAAGCACGAATATTGTGAATAGATCTATAGGATTGCCGAATCCGTTTGTGTTGACCGGGTAGGCAAACAAGCACTATATTTGAGTAACATTATGTAAAAGCGGCAATTTTACCTATTAGGGCAAGTACAACAGTTTCTCAATTAATATTGGAACACGTTAATGCCTTGGTTGCATGAGCTTGGTGACAAACAAAATCGGGCTCAAGTATCATATACTTGAAGGCGGTACTAAACAATAACTAATGTTTTGTTTTCAAACCTTTGGTGTGAATCTAATTAACTCACTACCAACATAATGTGTTCAACCATCAAACAAACTCTATGAATTTCACTCAACCTTTGTGTTATGGTTTCAAGCATGTATTTCGAGTCCATAATGTCGTACGGAGGAAGAGCAAGGACTAGATCAAGAAGGCTATAAATATTTTATCATTCACAAAACATCAAAGAATTTATATTGATGTATTTTGTAAACAATGGAACCAACTGGGACCTATTTTGTAAACTCTTATATATTTGAATAATTTGAATGATAAATCCTTTTTAAAGCGACTCTTTAGAGATGGTTTTCTATTATTATGACTATTGTGCCGTCTAGTAACACCCAATTTGAATGCATTGTCATGAAATTATGGTGTTGCGGTTGGTATCGAGCATTAATTATAGAGAAGCGGTCTAATGTGACCTAAACTATAACTACTTTTACAAACAAAACATTTTATAGCCTTTCGTTCTCCGTGCCTTCCATCCTCCAGACGATTATGTGACTTCTAAGCATTTTAAGCTATACAAACATACTAGTATATTGATATATACACTTGACATAATTTCAATCATAAACAATGTACTAAACATACCTGCGTATGCCTATTCTAAGGCATTACGGAACAATTATATTTTCCCAATCTCCCAATCATGCATCTACTCGTGCATTTTAGGATTACTAAACTTTATCCAAGACAGTATGGCGATTACAATGGTCTTTCCTATTTCAGACATTGTGAGATACAATGGTCTCATTCATTTTTTTTCAGAAGACATTGTGAGATACATTGGTCTCATTACATTCTCAGACATTGTAAATCCTACAGTGGCAAATCTCTATTACATTCTCGGACACCTGTAAAATCCTACAATGGTTTCATTTATTTCTCAAGACATTGTGAGTACACAATGATCTCTCCATCATTTCTCAAGACATTGTGAGTTACACAATGATCTCTCCATCATTTCTCAAGACATTGTGGGTTACACAATGGTCTCTCCATCATTTCACAAGACATTGTGAGTTACACAATGATCTCTCCATCATTTATCAAGACATTGTGAGTTATACAATGGTCTCTCCATCATTTCTCAAGACATTGTGAGTTACACAATGATCTCTCTATCATTTCTCAAGACATTGTGGGTTACACAATGACCTCTCCATCTTTTCTCAAGACATTGTGAGTTACACAATGGTTTAATTTACTTCATAGACATTGTAAGTTATACAAAGTCTCTAAAAATTATCTTGTAAACATTATATGATATTGTTTTACATGAAACCCGTCCGATCTATCAATTTCCCTAATGAAAATACAAGAAATGATTTCTAAAGATAAATACACTCATCATCTACAAAAGCTGAAGTTCGGCCTTTCTCTACATTCATCAAAATTCTCCTCAGAAACCTTCATTGTTAAAGTCCGTGATGCTAGCCAAGTATGGACTATTTTAGAATTACTTAGATTTCCTTTTCCACATTATCTACCGATACTATCTTCTATGCAATGGAATGTGAAAACATAGGTTACAAGTCTTTTATGGCCAGGACTTGCAACTGAATGGTTTGATATCGCCTTTGTTTAGTGGACAATTTCTCAAAAGCTATGGACATATCACTAGTATACCTAATTTAGGTATTTGAAAAATTTATCGAACCTCGGCTAAATATAGCCTAATCACCTATATTTAACCTAGGGATAGTGGAACATAGTCCGATTAACTATGTTCGACTTAAATTTTTCAAACACTGAGAATAGTTATACAAGGGTTATATTCGGTTAATTTCTACTTAAACTCAATAAATAATACCGAGATTCATTAAAAGATCTAGAGACACGATAGTGTCTTACCACTCGGCAAAATCTTAACATCTTATTTATACTACCTAATTTCATTATTGAAATTTTCATACATGAGATAATCTGAACTACTATCTTGGGATAGTCATCAAATCTTTTCGTCATTTCTTAGAAAGTAGCTAGCTGATTAGGTTTCAAGACTATCATTCCACCATAATCCTTTAAAATCCACTTATGATTTTAAAACAAACTTGACATCTCTACCTAAGAATAATGGTAAAGCATACGCTTCACACTCTTCTAATTGTCAACATATCACATCATTATCTGAACCCCATTATAAGTCAGTATGTAAAATTTCACAGTACCACGTTTCTTTCAAACACTAGTAGACATAAACACTATATAATATAGCCTTCATCCCGAAACCACCTAAGACATGATCAACTTTGGAAATGGTTTGGATAACCACTTGCGACTATCAAGACTTTCCTACAAACGACAATTATCACATCATTATAAACCATTCACATCAACAACATCTTATACCTTTAGGTGATCAACTTAAGCCATCATCACCAAAATATAAAATGGTATATAACACACTCTATGACCATAAACTTGAAACATAAAGATTAGGATTTGGCGTATACACCCTCATGTTCCTAGAAATTTCAACATCGGATAACCACTTTGAATTCGGACGAGAATTCCCATTAAGGTGGTGAGGCTGGCGTAACAATTGCATTTTCGGTTTCTATCCATTCTCAAATTTTTACTTTTCATTTTCGAGAATTTACTATTCACTTTCACCATTCATCCCATTAAAATTTTTATTTCACATTCTCGTAAGTTAAATTATTTTAGTAATATCATGAGAGTTTGACAATCGCGTTAGATCATTTTTATAAAGTTATTAAGAAAGCGTCGTTTTAAAGTTTTGTTTTGGTTGAACACCATTTAGACATCAGCGCATACGAAAATCATTTCGACAATTTTCCTCACATCAGTTAATTTTTAGATCACTCATAATCAATGAGAATTTTAAGATTTCATTTAAATGTTACCAAATAAACACTGGTAGATGCGAGACTAAACTTACGTTTTAAACAATTCTCTTAGACCCGAGACTTAACCATTCACACTTGTGTTTTCTAAGATGTTTAGACACTTTTACATTTTTGGAAAAGTCAAACATATTTCCCTCCTCCTTTGACCATAAAGAAATTAACCTTGTACGTTCTACATTTTTGCTTTAATCACGTAACTTTTAGACTTCACGTATAACTGTTAAGTTATTCCACGTATAGCGAAAACACATTTTGACATCTCATATCACTAATAGACTAATTTTTAGTCTATTTTAAATAAATTCCCGATCATTTCCACGAAATCTCGCTTCTTTTCGATAAATTGCATAATTCGCAGCGTTTTTTTGGCGGTGTTTCCACTTTAGCAGCGTTTTTGCACCCAATGAGACTTATCACCCATTTTATATTTTTAGATTGAGTATAATGATGAGTTTCATCATTCCTACAAGTTTCATATTTTTACGATACCTGGTTTTACGTTTTATAAACTTTAACAACTTACGGTTGGCATTTAACGGAACCAAATCTTGCTCTAAACTCAAGATAAGACCAAGACTTATCATCTAAGCCACCTATGCATGTTATGGCCGACTTAAAGGGGGGAGTCATCATCTTGGTGGCTTAATCCTAACCATGCTTCATTTAGATCATTACATGTGTCCTAACTTAACCATGGTTAACATTTAACCCAATATATAGTTAACCAAATTTACCCTCCTATAAATAGCAAGTTAAATACATCCTAAACACCCTAAAACACTTATTTTGGTCGTTCATAGCATAAATCATTCATATCTTCCATCATTTGATCTATAAACTCCAAGTTTATGCAAAAGTTCAGTAGAAGTTACTACATCAAATCTCTAGCAAGTTTAAGTGATCTTCTTGAGTTTAGATCCACTCAAGTCACTTAGAACTTCATCACCAACTCTTCAAGATTGAAAGGGTACCAAGGTTTAGAAAGCTAGCTCAATTCAAGGTCCTTAGTGTTCAATCAAAGTCCGATCCTTACTAGTTACTCCTTCTTAATCGAAAGCCAAAAGTTGTGGCAACTAATCACCACCATCATCTCATCTTTATTATTCCTAATATTAACAATTTCATGCTATATATATAGTTACTATGTTGATTCATGATGTACATATACTCAATCACATGTTTTAATTCACATATTGTCGTAAAAGTAACAAACTAGTAAACTAGTCATATTCTACACATTTGAAACCATTAAAACCAGTCATATATGGACTTTCTAACTTACATACTATGGTAGACAATATAAAAAGGTAACCATAGCAACTTGAATCACTCAAAACGGACAAACGAGGTCAAAGATACGAAAAGAAGTTAAGCGAAACCAAAGCTGAAGCTTGCCTAAACCAAGAACGTTGGTACTGTTCGTTTGAAAGTGGTACTTCCGTGAATCATCAAAAAGTTAAAACTCACGAAAGTTCCGGAGCAGACGTTTTCCCTGAAGGTTATTCGGACTGGACCAGCACTTTCCATAGGCCATTATATTTCACTTCAACTCCTCCTATCGTCTCCGGCTTCTCACCCCATACTAACTCCAACTCTGGAAACCAAGGCCCACAATGGACTTAAGCCAAGACCAGCTGCTGGGCTAAGGTCAAAATTTGATCTCAAGACCATAGTAGTCAAGACCAAAACCACAGAGAACCATGGCTAAGCCTCGGCTTATTTACCCAGAACCGTTAACTAAGGTGTTAACGGCAAATCAATGCACATCCCACAAACCAAACGTCATAACTTTATATACTTACATTATCTAATGATCATATTTATGAAACGACGAGAACTTGTAAAAAACTAGATATTTACTAAAAACATGATAAACTTTATGATATAACAATCTTCATTCAAAATCTATGTTTTATCTACTAAGTACTACAAAACTAGGGAGCTTCATGTGAGGGGTTTCATTTGAGAAAAACGTATCGACGAGGTTGTTGGATTTCACGATTTAAAGTGTCCTAGCTCCTCGAACGTTTACTACATGACCTCACAATTGTGATGGCCGAACGGTAAGTACGATATATATAAACTAAACACGTTTTCACAACTAGACCACTTCTATAAATGACATACACAAAAACCATGTACTACATCATGATCAACATAGAGACGTATATAGGTTTGTTATTTCTTTCGCATCATTATTTCAAACCTAAGTCGCAACATCCTATTCTAGGTTGCTCGTAGAAGTTCTCACGCCATGTCCATCATTCTTATTATACATTTGATGTCATTTACTTTGAGGTGAGTTCATAGCCCCCACTTTCTATACTTAATTGTTTTACAAACCGTTGGGGAAAATACATGCTTTATTTTAAATATAACACATTGCTTTCAAAATATATGTTTATCTGATTGTCATATTGTCACTAAGTAACCATCATTTGCCAAACATAAGTCCCTAAATCATGAACCATTAATCACTAGAGAGTGAAACACATTGTGAATAGATCTATGGGATTGGCGAATCCTTTGTGTTGACCGGTAGGCAAACAAACGCACTATATTTGAGTAACATTAGGTAAAACGGAAATTTTACCTATTAGGGCAAGTACCAATAGTTTCTCCAATTAATATTGGAACACGTTAACGCCTTGGTTTCATGAGCTTGGTGACAAACAAAAGCGGATTCAAGTATCATATACTTGAGCCAGCCGTACCAAACAATAATTAATGTTTTGTTTTCAAACCATTGGTGTGAGTCTAATTAATTCACACTACCAACATAATGTGTTCAACCATCAAACAAACTCTATGAATTTCACTCAACCTTTGTGTTGACGGTTTTAAGCATGTATTTTAGATCCATAATGCGAGGTCACGGAGTCACGGATACTCAAGAAGGCTATAAATTTTATTATCATTCGAAAACCCATTTAATGTATTTTGTAAACTTGGAACCATTTGGGACCACATTTTTGTAAACTCTGATATTTATATAAATCGAATGATAAATCCTTTTTAAAACGACTCCATTAGAGTACGTTTTCTATTGTTATACTGTTATTGCCATGAAGTAACACCCAGTTTGAATTCATTTGCGTTATCAGCAGAAATTGAGTGTTATAGACGTGCTTGAACTCTGAGTGACTGGGAGTGGAGTAGGGCAAGGAAGGTGTCCTTGTAGCCGAACCACTATAAATCGGTTGTGTCATTTCTATCCCTTACTTTACTTTCTTTCTTGCATTACTCTTAGATCTATACTTTCGCTTCATCCATACGATTTCACATAACATCGAATCTAAAGTTTTTAGAAACTAACTTAAAATCGGCAAAACTATTCAACCACCCCCCCCCCTTCTAGTTTTTCACACCTAATTTAGTTATTCGTTTTATTTTGTTTTGACAACTATATGCAATACTTGTCAATTTTTAATAAATAATAATGAGTCACACACAAATTAAATTATATTGATAATTAGAATTAATTTGTTAATTTGAATTACATGTTAATTAGAATTACTTTGCCAAATGGAATTAAATTGTTAATTAGAATTACTTGCTAGTTAGAATTAAATGTTAGTTAGAATTAATTAATTGTTAATTAGAATTATTATGATAATTAGAATTACATATTGGTTATTAAATACATAAAATTGCGTAATTACTTGTTAATTGAGATTGCCATATTTTATGTGTTTTCCGGCCAAAAGACCAACTCAATTGCTTTTTAAGTGATGTATGGGGCCATCTATGTATTACACCTAGTGGCGGTCTTATGATTCTCCATTTGGGGAAGACTCGCAAGAGAACTCGGAGCGATATGTGGTTATTTATATTGATGTTTATGCTTATATGTTTGTGATTCCTATATGTGCATTATTACTTGCTTTGACACCTAATTGTATGCAATATGGAATAATACATATTGTAACCATAACTTTAGTATTGGTCTTTATTTACACTGTTAGCCATGATAATAATTAATAGAAGTGATGGTTATTCACATTTAGGAACTTTGTAACGTGTGTTAGATATCGTGATAGAATAGTCAACGGGCTCGTGGACTGGGCTAAGCTAAATGGCTATTAGTTAAGTTAAGCTAGCCTTTTATCATTTGTAATCCAATCCAAGTCCAACCCATATCCACGAAGCCCATGGCCAAGCCCATTAGGGCGTTTTGTCTTGTAGTATAAATACCCCTCAAATGGTCATTTGAGGGGTGTGCTTGAGTGTGTATGTGTGTGTTTTCTCTTTGATATAAAAGTTCTTCTTTTCATCTTTTCTCTATACACATATACGCATAACCTAGCATCATCAAGTCACCACCTTTCTCATCTTTGTTTCTTTCTACGCATAACGTTTGTGTTTGTTTCACGTGTTACGTGTTTGGTAAGTTTGGTAAAACATGATAAGGTTGATATATTTAAGGTCCTACATACACGCCTAAATACCATGCTCATTGTGACCTGATATTTGATTCGTGGAAAATCGTTTTTGTAAAATAAAGTGACCTAATATATGAAACACGTTTTCAAGAATTTAAAAACTAGACACTATGGACACTTGAGATGTACGACTCATCCACTAGAACAAACTCAAAAGGGGGTTCAAAGAGGTGCGCCTAATGCGCACGAAAAGGATTTATAAGGTTATATGCCGGTGCTTACGGTCCTCTGCCTCCTATCGTTTAATTGGAGCTATCGTGAACCATGATGATCCTTGAGTGTCATTACCAAAAAGTTTTAAAATTAGTGTTACAAAGTTGTTTTATGCTTCTTTGTACGACTTTTCTGATTTATATGTGCATACCTATTTGTTAATTTAAGTCTATGCCATCAAACTATGAACCGTGCATTTGGATTGACTTCTCTGCAGTCAGACCTAAGGGCCTTTCAACCCATGGTACTTGTTTCTCTTTGGTCGACCTCTCGGTTATTTTTACCGCGTTCATCCTTGGTTGACTTATCTCGAGTTGGCTTGGTGGGACCTTGAACTGAGGGGCATAAGATGAAAGAAATAAACATGCTTTTGACATTATTACTTGGTACTAATGCCTTAAACAGTCTCATAAAGTCTAAGAGTTGCATTATGCAATTAGCGCTTTATTGCTTACCTCTTGTCCTATTTTTCGCATTGGTGGACCTATGGTAATTAAGTGGGAGTGCAAGATGGATCTTAGTCTTATTAGTAATTAATTGGGTAGTTAATTCTTTTAAGAATATAATTATCGAAAATACTAATTATTTGAACTTTTCAACTGTAGATGACTTCTTTAGTCGGAAACAGTTCGGTACTCGAGAAATTTCTTTGAGAACAAAAACTCTTTGGACCTAATTTCATTGATTGGTATACGCCACAGCATTATACTATGGTGAGATAAGAAAACTTATCGGAGCATCCTATACCTGCAGCACCTTTGCTACTCCTGGCCTGTCCCACTCGAGCTCTTGCAGCTCATATTGCTTGAGTCAAAGGTTCAAAGGACATAGTTACCTTCATGCTCATGACCATGGAGTTAGAGATCCAATGAAATCTAACTCATCTTGGTGCTTATGACATGCTTGAGGAGTTGAAGTCTATGTTCTCTAAACAAGAAGAACAAAGCTTCTACAAACTGCACGTGAATTTCACGCTTGCAAGTAGGAAGAGGGTCAATCGGTTAGCTCATATGTTCTCAAGATGAAGAGCTACATTGACAACTTGGAACGTCTTGGTCACCCAGTTACTCTGAACTATGGAGTTAGTTTGATCCTCATCGGTCTTTCTAAAGAGTACATTATGTTTGTGCAGAACTTTAATGTGCACAGCATGGGGAGGAATGTGAATGAACTACATGCTATGCTTAAACAACATGAGCAGACGTTGCCAAAGAAAGATAATGCACCTGCAATACATTATGTACGTGGGGGGTGGTGGTAAGGTCCAGAAAAACCACAAAAGAATAAATCGTTTAAGGTACATTGGGGAATCATGGAAATGGAAACAACAAGTTTGGTTATGCTACGAGTATAGTATACAATGCTTCTTCTTACGAATCCATCCAGATTCCTCCACCACTAATAAGGATAATCCAGCGGGGCTTTTGTCACCGGTGTGGTGAGACAGGGACATGGAGAAGGAATTGTCCCGATTATCTCGCCGAGATTGTTAATGAAAAAGAAGAAACAATCTTTTGCACTAGTTCTTTAAGTATTTCACTATAGAACTCTACTCTCTAAATCATCCTTGGTATATGACACTTTGTGGTACTGCATCTATAATAATAATTAAAGGTCCCTAAGATAGAAAGAGGCATTAGGAAGAAATTTTGAAGCCATGAGCTTTAAGTCTAAGGGGCAGTAGAAATCAATTAATATGACCATAACATAATCGAGCTTGGGCCATATTTATCGTCAAATAAAGATGGCCTTTGACATAATTATATAATATGAAGAAAGTCTAATTTAATTAGAGCACACGGTATGGTAGCTCAGCACCTGAGTCATGGCTTAATTTGGCACAACGTTAAGGCGAGATTCTTGACCAGTTTGTGGGAGTTATAAGCAAACAAAAGCGACTAAGAGAGTGTGTGGCCGATGAGGCGCTACCACGATAGACATGAGTATACGTGAAGAATGTAAATATACTTGAATATAATTTGTACCCGATGTGCATGATTTGACCCCGATTACATTTATTGACCCATGGATTATTTTTAGTTTGTAAAATATTGGTTTTCACATACACATCAAACCATAGCACAAAGTAGGCGTATAAGTGGAATTCTAGAGAGAGAAAGTTAGAGGTTTAGGGAACTTTAGTGAGAGAAAGAAAATATTATTATGAGCTCCAACTCTCTACCTTGGAGGGTAGAGAGTATTTATAGTCTTACATAAGCGCCACACAACGTGGATCGGGCATACAGTGGGTAAAGACCATCCGTCCTCGGTGTTACTTAACTAAATACTACTTAACTAAATATAACTATGACTCCGAGCATTCTAACGATTACATATACTTGAGGTGACCGACTCTTTAATACAGGGAATTTCTAATTCCTAACAATCTCCCCTAAGGGAGGTCACCTCAAACATATACTAAAATGACATTGAATACAATCAGATATTACATTAACAATTGATCTTGCATTCTTGATGTAGTACTTTGCTCCGAGGCTCGTAGTCATTGATTCCACTCATTGCATGTTTGGTTAATCCAAGTGGAGTCTTTTCTTGATCCACGTGATAATAATGTTGAGCCAGCTTTTGAGATCATCACTAATAGAAAATCTCGATACATCCATTGTGGTGTTGGTATTATGTGATGTTGTGACTTTCGGACCGACATGCTCACATTCCGGATCATGATATCTTCTCATCAGAGTAGCGGAAGCTTAAGTTGATTCATGATATTGGCGGCGTAGCGAGAAGCATGGAGTTAGAATATCAGAGTCATTGATGCACCAATCATGATTTCTTTTGATATGAATGTGTTGTGTGAGCATGCGACTATGGATTGACCGCCATTACGTCGGTACCAAGCGTCGGGTGTACGCATAAACGCTTAGCAATAAATGCACGCAAAGTGTCTTTGATCACTTTCGTTGAATTGAGGTACACGGCCCACGGTTCCCGTTGATCGATACAAGTCTTGCATGTGATCGGGTATAATTCGAAGAATTTCCTTGCGAGGGTTTGCAGCTGCTCTAGTTGTTCTCAAACCGGCGTCTCAAAGAAGACAACGGTGAGTGAACCAGCGAATTTAAGTCCACCGATTGATGAAAAGAGATTTGAAAAACAATCGTGTATTGCTCAATAGAAATTGTTTTGCAATATAACGAAGGTTTTAATGAAAATCAATTATCAATCATAAAACACCTTTTGATTTGAAAAATTAGTACACGGTCGACGTGCTTAATGAAAAGAGTTTTAAAGCACAAAGACTGGTTTTTCAAAGGTATCCGTCAATCCATAACCTGAAACAGGATTGATTCAAAAGATTGAAAGCCCCATTGTTTTGTTCGGTTGTCACATGGTTGATCTGTATAATAGATCTCACATGCCACCTACCGGGAGCTTGTTAGATGTTGGCTCCAGAAGGCTTTCCATCTTCATTGTGAATGTGTTTGCATATCACTCGGATGTTATGGCAATACCACAAGGATAAAGCGTAGGACTCAAGATATAATCTCTCTTTCCACATTGTGTGAAACGAGAGTCTTCATTGAAAGTGTCCTAATGAGATTTATTGATGATCTCGTGGCTCTAGACTCAATTTGTGCATATTTGGATCCTATATCGGAGACTAGGGAGAGGGTCTCCTCCTTCAATATCAACCATCTCTAAGAGAAAGTCGATAGATAATGTAGGTTCCCGTGTGAGAATGAAACAAGTCCTTTTAAGAGGAACTTGAGTGGTTTGGAAAGTTGAAGTGCGAGTCGTCCTTTGGGTCCATGTCTTGTCTTCAATACCGATGTTACCATCAGTAGCATATGAATTGAACCCGGTATTCGCCCTAAGGTTGAATAAATGGAGGGCTATTTGTTTTCACCCTTTTCTCATTCAATTCTTTTTTATTCTTCAACCCCTTCAGTGCTTACCGAGACTTCATAGCAAGAACATTGTTGGGTTTATTCGATTACTAGCTCGGTCTTAGTCCGCACTCTTCCCATATCTCATTTTCTCCTTTTATCATCATACCTAAGAACTCTACACTAACTAGTGGATAGTCCACGGTAGATCCCTCGTTCGGCGGATCATGGGAACACATACCTAACCTTATCGTCCTTATATCACCATACATAATGTAAAGTTGGTCGGTCTTTTTGGTATTGTTCATCCGCCAGGAACCAATTGAAAACCATTTGAAAATCAATCGGATACTTATGATATTTATCAAAGCATTTTGTACCTGAATTGTTTTTGATATTTTTAGAAGAAGAACTCCCCCTCAACATGTGGATCAAGTATTTGAAATAGTTTTCCACACGGAGGCAAGAGAAAGAATTAACTTCTTTGATTACCATTTTCTAAAAGATATCAACATCACTTCCTAATCAATCAAGTAGATAAAGCATTTTGGGGAAGGATGAGGTTTTCATGATTTTGCTCCCCTCAATATGTGCCTCGAGATTTGAAAAGAGTTTTGCACATACTAGAGGAACCTGCACCTTGAGATAAGTTATCACGTTTCAAATCATAGGTTTAAGATAGATGCTCCCCTCAACATGTGCATGGAAAATTTGAAATCGTTTGTCACATGTGGGAAGGAGGCTTGTACATCCTTATAAAACCATTTACCGAATTATCAGTTTAAATCAATTTAAATCACACATTCTCCCCGATCACAATTATCAAATCATTTGAGATTTGTGATCTCTTATAGATTTAAATTGATTTTGAAAGCTTTTAAGGAGAAGTTTGTGACTTGATTATGGCGTTTTAGCCGATAATGATCGGATTTTAAGACTTTAAACTCCATTGATAAAACATGCATGAATATCTTTTGAAAACAATTGAATGCCAAATAACTTTTTAATTTAATTGAAATCATTCTCCCCTCAATCAATGACATAGGTTGTTGATTGAGAGATTGATATTTTGACAAATAAGTCAGATGATTATCAAAAATAGAGGCTGAGTTATTTTTCAAAGCATTAGTTTTCGGATAAATGTTTAAAGAATCCGAGCATGGAATTTTGAAAACATGATAAAGTATGGCTCTGTTCTTTCTTTGAAAAGCGGGTTCTTGCTGAAATGACAATAAACCATTGTTTCTCTTTCTCCCAAAAATAATTTTTTGATTTTTTTTGGAATTGAACAACATCTAAAGTCCGTGTCATTCTTTGAATGACAGCAAACCGTAGATATTATCGAACGAGAAAACATGACAAATGACAATATTTTTGAAGATTTTTGAATTTTTTGATTTTTATGGATTTTGAAGGTTTTATAATTTTGTATTTTGATTTTCGAAAAGATATATACAAGAGATAGATGAAGATAGACCTTTACTCCTCGTCTTCCTCATGAAGACGTTTGAGTGTTTCTGGTTGAAGACTTTTCAAGCCAAGGCGTGGAAGAATAAACTCAAAACGTTCTCTTGGAAGAGCTTTGGTGAAGATGTCGCTAACGATATTGAACCTCACAAAATAGAGTTCCACCACACCTTTTTCCACTTGTTATCTGATGAAATGATGTCGAATGTCGATATGCTTTGCTCTTGAGTGTTGAACGTTGTTGCATGATAGAGCAATAGCACTTTATTATCCGTCTGAGAGGATTTTGTTGAATTCAAAGCCATAGTCCGATAATTGAGATCTCATCCATAAGACTTGAGCACAACAAGATGACATGGCTATGTATTCAGCCTCTGTAGAGAAATAGAAGTACTCGTTTGCTTCTTTGAAGACCAGCTCACAAGCTTATCACCCAAAACAGCACCTCGGATGTACTTGACGAGTATCTTGACACCTGCATGATCGGCATCGCATAGGCGTTAGTGACATACCGGTGTCCTTCTGGTACCAAAGTCCCATATTGATGGTTCCTTGGAGATACCGAAAGACCCGTTTAACCGCTTCAAGATGCATTTTAGTAGGCTTAGCACGGTATCTAGCACACATGCAAACAGCGAACAAGATGTCCGGTCTACTAGCTGTGAGGTACATCAGGGATCCAATCATACTACGATATTTTGTTTGGTCAATCATGATTCCTGAGTGGTCCTCATCTAGTTTGGTTCGATCAATCATGGGGTGTCAACAGGGTCACTTGAATCAAATCCAAATTTCTTTATGATCTCATTTGCATATTTAGATTGATTTATGAAAATGCCTCGGGACTTTGTGAAATTTGTAATCCCAAGAAAATGACATTTGTCCCATCATTGACATTTGAAATTTTGAACTCATTTCATTAGAAAACGATCACATTCCATTGGGTCTGTCGAGGCAAAAATAATATCATCAACATAAATTTGAACTTGAATTAAATGTTTGCACGACTTCTGGTGAACAATGTTGGATCAAGCGCTCCTTTGCTAAATCCGGTTGATAGAAGAAACTTTGTGATGTATCATACCATGCCCTTGGAGCTTGCTTTAAACCGTAAAGGGCCTTCTTCAAGCGATAAACGTGAGTAGGATGCTCTTGATTTACAAATCCTTCAGGTTGGTGGCGTAGCGACTTCTTTAAGATCTCCGTTAAATGCCGTCTTACATCCATCGATAGACTACCATGTTCTTACTAGCAGCATTAGGAAGATTCTAATTGCCTCGATTCGAACGCTGGAGCAAAAGATTCTTCAAAGTCTATACCCTCCTCTTGACGGTATCCTTTAGCAACTAATCGAGCCTTGTTCTTCAACACATCACCATGCTCATCAAGTTTCACTTTGAAGATCCATTTTAGAGCAATAATCATAGCACAATCTGGGGCAGGTACTAACTCCCATACATCAAGTCGATCAAACTCATGAATTTCATCTTGCATGGCATTGAACCAGCTATCTTCATTCATGGCGGTTTTGACATCTTTTGGTTCGATCTTAGAGATACGGAGTTGAAGAAGCACCACAAGGCATCGGTTGCAAGTTGTTTCCGTGTTGATACTGGGCGAGAAGGATTTCCAATGATGTTGTCTAATGGATGATCGTGAGTCCATTTTATGAGGTGTTCATGCGGTAGTTGTTGAGGGAGTAGCGAGTCGATGTCTCACGAAGAAGATGGTTCGATGAAGATGAGAAGCAAATATGTTTTCAAATGGAGCATCTTCAGGAGTAGCAAAGGGATTAACTTCATCATTGATGCGAAAAACAGTTCCATGATGTACATTTGAAGAATGATGATTTGTTGATGAGGATCATGGTAGGTGCTTCTTGACTTAATGATATTGAGACTAAAGATTGACTTCATTCACAGGATATGGCTCTATTGTTGGGATCAACACCTCATTAGTACTTGGATCATAAAGTTCATCAAACATAGGATCAAACAATTTCTTTAAATCATCTTCGGATGGAGGTACATATGGAGTTTCGAGAGAAGAGTGGAACAAAGGATGAACCAATGGGATGCATTTTGAAGTCGGGTCAGGCTGGATTGTCCAGAGCCATTTGACCGTCGACTCATCAAACGTAACGTGAATTGTTTCCATGATATTTGGGTTCTATTATTGTAGATTCGGTATCCTTTTTGTTTGGTGCATACCCTACAAATACTCCAATGTCTGCTTTAGCTCTAAGTTTTCCTAAGTCTTGACCCTCATTAGTTGGATAACACAATGCACCAAACACACGAAGGAATGATAGATTAGGTTTTCGATTGTGGACAAGTTCATATGGAGTCTTTCCATGAGATGTATGAATTAGAGATCGATTTTTGTGTACATGCAGATGGCAATAGCTTCAGCCATAGAAACATTGGAACCTTTGAATAAATTAGCATTGTTCTTGCGGCTTCCACAAGAGTTCGATTTTGATCTTTCAACTACACCGTTCTGTTGAGGAGTTCGTGGAACACTTCTTTGATGGCTGATTCCAATATTTTCATAAAATTCACTAAGTTGTTTGTTAACAAACTAGGTTCCATTTATTAGTTGGACGATTGACTGTTTTTGTTAAGTCGATGCAGTTCCTTTGTGATGAGTTGGAGGAGCATTTCATTATTCAAACATCCATCATCATGTAGTATATTCACTCTTCTCCCCTCAAAAATTGCATCCGAAGTTGCCATTTTCTTTAACAAGAGAATAGAGAATACACCAATGAACGTAGATCCACTTGATGACTGAATAAGCGTGGAAAAACATGAAGCTTGTTGATGAAGAATGTAGATGAGTATGGCCATTCATGAGAGAATTTCTCTTTAACTGAAGATAAAGCGCACAAAAGGCGTACAACTTTTCTTTTCTTTGAAGAGCGGGGCACGAAGTGTTATCTGCAAACACCATTATGATGAAGTCTGAGGCACGAGGCGAAGTGAGCCGAGCGTCATCGTCCAAGATGATCCTTATGTTTAGTCGCGAGATCCAAATACCAAGGGCCGATTTATGCGACTGCTTTGGACAACAGAGACGAAGATAGAATTAGAAACATTGGATCCCCGTCTTTGATGGGTTCCTTTTTGGTTATACAAGCAATCTTTGAATCGTGAAACCCTAGATGCAATGGCATTATCCTAGGGATTGAACTAGTAGAAACGCATCGGACTTAG
This sequence comes from Chrysanthemum makinoi, assembly GCA_910596185.1. Taxonomy (NCBI): domain Eukaryota; kingdom Viridiplantae; phylum Streptophyta; class Magnoliopsida; order Asterales; family Asteraceae; genus Chrysanthemum; species Chrysanthemum makinoi. The sequence goes on along the minus strand of OU343220.1, from coordinate 233,039,569 downwards.
TCAAATGACATTTTGTGCTTCTTGGGATTGACCTACGGTTTATTTCAAACCTTAACGAGCACTATTCTAAGCATAGTGGATCTAGCTAAGGGTAAGGTTGCCATCGTTAATATTAGGCACAGTGGGCTTCCAATAAAATCTACATTTGTAAACACATTCCTGTAGGTTTCCAGGATTGCTTAATGCTTTTGCTCTCAAGCTTTCTTAGGGTTATGAATCTTAGACCTGATAACACATCACATTTATCATGATTACGAAATTAAACATTTTTTACATGTTTTGAGGCGGCATAAGGCCTCGAATTAATTTTAGTAAGCTTAAAGCTAATACTAGAACTAACACGATTCTTTTTGTTCAAATCAAACTACTTGTCCCTATAGTGTTCTTTCACTTCCTTATCATGATCACTTTTAGTTTGCGTAATCCTATATTTCTTGCATTGCTTCAGGTTTTGACCGCGGAAACTTTAGTGTTAATCTTAACATCTGTAGAAGTAACGATGGGAACATTACATGGCTTCACTACTTTATGCATTCAAGGTCTAGAAGTCTTTGGGATCACGAAATTCTAGGAGGCTACATCACCGAGTTGCTTACTTGAATTTAGACATGGAACAAGGCATATCAAGGGTCACATGCTTGGCTTTATGCATAGAACAAGGCATCAACTATTCTATCTACCTTATTGCTAAGGATTTGGGACATGTGCAATTACACATAAGAGTTCTAGATCGTTTGGCCTGCGAGGCAAAGGCTAATTACTATCAAGAGGTTTTTAATGAAATCCTCTTCAACAATCTCACGGAGACATTCTAGACTATCCTTAAGGTGAGAGAGATAGTTGAAAAGCATGTTCATTATTCCTAAGATGAGGAGGAATATATTTAACATATGATAGCATATTTGCTTAAGAAACTTTGAGACAACATTTGCATTGAAAATTAGCAACTTTCCTTTCACCTCCGCCCGGATTCTCAATTTCCTTTTGTAAAGACGTTATTTTTCAATTTGTTTTGGTCACGATTGACTTTAATTGAATCATATAACTCTTTAAAATGTCGTTAACTTTTTCAATTTCTTCTTTAAAACTCTCGTTTCCTTTTGTAAGGCATCAACTAAGTTTTGAAGTTGAAAATTGAGAATCTAAAGGAGGAGCATTTGGGAACCGTCACATTGTTTTTCACCTTTAATTGAGAGATTTGGGCTTTCAACTTTTGATCGTGTTGCAAATGAGCTTGAATTTGTTCATCACGTTTGTTAATTTGAAAAGCGCATCAAACTCGGAGCATCTGAGGATGTCTTGATATTTGAAGTTTAACATTTTCTTTAAGATGTTGATATTTTAGTTGTAAATTAAAATGCTCAACTTCTAGTTTAGAAAAATGTTTAACCAAATTATCATGATCATCCATTCAATTTTCTCGCAATTTTTTAGAATTAGTTTTTCAAGCTCAATGACGATCATGGGAGACTTTCGAACAACAGATAATTCATGAAATTGGGAAGCATTAATAGAACAATTTGTAGCAGTGAAAAACACATCTTGAGCAATACATTGATAAGTTCTCATTTAGTGTATGCAAGTTCTTCCTCTCAATCTCATTATATTTTAATGCTCTCTCATAGTCACTAACTTCAACTATCATTGCATCAAATTCCTTTTCCATTTCTTTAATATCGATTCGTCCCCTTTTAAGACTCTCAAAGTGATCTTTTAGTTGTTTAAAGAAAGGCATGACCTCAGTTAAATAACATTCTTTCATTTGCTCAAAACCCTTTCCCTTCATTATACCTGGGTGTGATCCTTTTCTTACAAGTTTTCTCAAAATCAACAAATAGTTGAAAGATAACATATTGGCTGATTAAGGTCTTGCTTTTAGTGGCAATTGTTCTAGGAACTAGATGCATTGGTGTATTGGGAGGATACACAGTTGCTTTAGGCATTTCCTACAGGGGATTCTTTTCAACAATATTTTCACTTTTTGCATTTCCAGAACACTTGTTCGGGGTCAACAAGTCGAGGCTTAAACATGTTCAAGGAAATCCAATTTTCTTTAGTGTAATCATGGGGTTTGATAATTATTTTTTCTTTTTACATTTAGGATCATCTAATTTCTTATTCTTCTCCCTAGTGACTTCATCGATTTCTTATCTTCCTCAGTGCACTCAACGCAACTAGGTTTCTGCCTAGGTTTAAGGATTTCATTACCATCATAAAGCACCTTATGAGCATTTCTAGCCTTTTAATTACCTCTGGATTTGGTTCCTCAACAAGGGGAATGCTATGCTTATCGCTTAGGACTCTATGCTTAGTGATCATGTGAGCGGTCTGAATGGTGTTCCCTTGTACGTACAACTTGTTTTCAAGTTTGTTTTTCAAAGTTTTTAGATTAGAAAAATCTTTCAAGAGTTTTGATTCCTTTGCATTAAATTCTTGCTTAAGCATTTTAACATTTTCTTGAAGTTCTTGTTTTTGCTTAGCGGTTTTAGAAAGCTTTTCTTGCAAGGAATTTAACTCTTGTTTTAATACTTCTTCTCTAAAATTTCTTTTTCTAATGATTATGCGCCTTGGTCATCCATTTCCTGCTCACCAGTGGTCAACTCAAATTTAGCACGTTGTTCATAAATAGCAACACGTTCTTTATAGGCATTTAGTTCGGACATTACGAGACTCATCGAGGGCACATGGCAGTGTATTCATCAAAATATAGTCATTGTTGATGAGGAGATGCATCACTTGGTACAACTTCACTTTCACTTTGTTTCACATATTGATCATATGGGACAACATTGATATTACCCATAGTTTCAATATTTGATTCAAGTTTCGATTGATAGTACTTTGTCATGCATCTTTTGCATCACCATCATCGTATAGTTTTAGTACCTCGAGATGAGTTTGTCTTTGGATGGGCCGCTTGTGTGAAGAGGAGACCTTGGGAGAAACCATTGGAGAAATGCTAGCCATAAAATTGTGTGTGCGATGGGTCCATCATCCACATCACAGTCGTATGCATCACAATCAGCGACTTGAAAGGCATTCTGATGATTGTGACCTATCTCCTGAATAGGCTACTCATCCACATCTGCATCATAGGTCTTGGCATTGCCCTCAGCTAGAAACAACAATTCCTCTTCATCCAAAGCGGCACCATTATCACGAGCTTGCAAGCAGCATCTTATCTCGTGTCGGCGTTCAGTGGACGCTTTGGAGATGTGCAGTTCCTTGCAATGTGTCCCTCACCACCACAATTATAACATTTGATCGGCTTAGCTTGACCTTGATTACCATTCCTTCCTCGATTCGATTACAACATAACCTCTACCGGCTCCACCTCTTCCACTGATCATCTTGTCTTTCCTGGCGGTTGCACCACGATCCTCCCATCTTTACAGTAGCTTGATTGTGTGGGTTAGATCTTTGTTCGAGGTTGTTATTGGTTTGTGGGAGAGAATTCATGTTTTGACTGTCGGAAGAGCTAGTTGATTAATGAAATTACCCACGTTGCATCGATCGAGCTTGTTTGAACATAGGATCGGGAATGAGTTTGTGATTACCATTTCCCATGGGTATGACTTGTGAGGCTTTGGTTGTGATTCCGATGTTTGAGTAGAAGGCAGTTGAGTCATTAGTCGAGCTTGTCTCTCCTGGTTGGTTTTGGCCGATTAGAACCAATTTTTCAAACATAGCATGTCTCTCATTCCGAAGGAGGAAGGCATAGAGTTGCTCATAGTTTGTATTCTTCAATCCTTTAGTGAGCTTCACCGAGGTGACAAACTTGTGCCATTCGGGATTCATGTTGTTCACAAATTTTGAGTTCAGCTGAATGTTAGGCATAGTCATTCCGATGTTCCTCATGTCATTCACCAACTTATGAAATCTCACATAGTACTCATAGACACTCTCATCCGGTTTCATCTTGAAGTGTTCAAATTCGTCATAGAGTTGTGATTCTCTGTTTTCCATAGTTAATTCGAACTGAGAGAAGCATTTTGACATTATCCCATACTGCCTTTTGCGGTGTTGTGATTGATCACTTGTAGATGTCTTTAGGAAGACCTTGAAGAACAATTTTAAAGCCCGATATCAGCATCGAATCTCTTTTTCTCCTTATCATCAAGCTCATCATACATCTTTGGTCTGTCCATTCCGTAAATCAGAGTTCCATCTTCAGCAGTATCAAGTACATCTCTAGTCGTCTCAACTCGATACGGTCCTTCATCAATGGATTTGAGAATGTTGACACCATATTCCTTTCCAAGGCAAGCATAATCGATTCGTTGAGCCCAAGAATCGTGGTCAGTTCTGTCAAGCATGGGTGGACGAGTATCTGAACCAGCTGCTTGAACATCCTCTGCAACAGTGGAGATGATAGTAGGAACGCTGGTAGACATGTTAACAGATTATACGGGATTTTATAACTCTATGATTAAACCGGAAATAGATTCTTTCACGGGATTTTACTAAATCAAGAGAAAACCGTAAACAATCACCCAAGTCTCTAGAAGATAATGCACCAAGTCGCTAACACCTAATTCGCTACACCCCAAGTCGCTAAAGTCCCAAGTCGCTAGACAAATGCAAGTCACTAAGTAGTAACTCGCTAAGCCTCAAGTCGCTAGCAAAATTTTGGTAGCAATTCGCTACTCAAGTCGCTAAAGAGCAACTCGCTACAGACCAAGTCGCTACCACCAAGTCGCTACCCGTAGTGGAGAGTCCACTACTTGTACTGTTAATCGCTAGGTCTAAGTCGCTAGCTCCAAAACTGTAACTCGCTACAAAATTGTGAAGCAAGTCGCTACGAAGAAAGAGATCCGTATATCAAGTCGCTAGCAAGAAAAACCACATAAACATCACTTTTCAATCCAAAAACAACCCAACCAAGATGATTCAAGCTTACCAAATGAAAACCTAAACACTTGTGATGATGCTAAACATAAAAGTACTAACAAAATCCAAGCTTTAACACAAGAAATCAACCAAATGATGCACAAACCACTAAACTTTTTCAAACTCAAAAACCACCTAAAAACCACTAGAAATCCAAAGATGTGCAAGATATGATCTAACCTTGGCTCTTGATACCAATTGTAGGATATTGGTTTTCACATACACATCAAACCATAGCACAAAGTAGGCGTATAAGTGGAATTCTAGAGAGAGAAAGTTAGAGGTTTAGGAACTTTAGTGAGAGAAAGAAAATTCTTATTATGAGCTCCAACTCTCTACCTTGGGAGGTAGAGAGTATTTATAGTCTTACATAAAACGCCACACAACGGGCTGTGGATCAGGCATACAGTGGGTAAAGACCCGTCCGTCCTCCACGGTGTTACTTAACAAAATACTACTTAACTAAATATAACTATGATTACGAGCATTCTAACGATTACATATACTTGAGGTGACCGACTCTTTAATACCGGGAATTTCTAATTCCTAACATAGTTCTTCAGTGGGTTGAAGATGGATTGCCTTGGGCATGAGTTTCCATCCGATTGGGCATGCAAGAAGAGATGGGTTTTTCAGCTTGGGTTTATGACTTGTCGAACAAGTCTTGGTGCCCCTAGTATAGGTCGGTCAAGCACTATATATACCAACCCCTCACCCTTGCATTATCACGTATAATAATACCCTAAACACTCTCCAAAACCGATCCCAGTTTCTGCATAAATACTAGTCGACTTTCTTCTAAGTCGTATAGGGTTTTGTTTGTTTACTTGATTCCTAAACTTGCTATGTAACCAAGTGTATTAGGTGTCGATTAGTTGGAGTTGATTTGTTCCTGATTTCCAAGTAGAATCGTAGCAACAAAGTGTGGGTTTAAGCTTCTGGTCGTGGTGATTATCTCGGACAGCAAAGCTTTTGACATCGGACGTATTGTCTGATATCGGGTAAGAAGCAAACAACTTTTTTGCTTTGAAACTGTTCTCGGACAGGAGTAATAGGGCAGGAAGGAGACTTGTTTCTTGGAGGTTTTCTGCTCATGCTATATTCAAGGGTCAAGTTGTTGATTGGTTTATTATTACGTTCTCGACTAGCTTCATATTCGAACGTATATGTTATCGGGTTTGTGTGTGATACTCATTGAGGTATCTATCTTTGATACTCGGGTTTTGTTTTGGTTTCTTGTTCGTTACTAAAGTCCAATTGCCAAGCAAGGTTAGGTTTTCTTTTATCCCTTTTATTAATTAATTATTGTATTAATTAATTGTTTATTAATTACGTGTTTAACCTAATTGCAAATACTATATCCATATCTACTGCGTACTCGTAGAGGTTAATGGTTAACATAGTTCTAAAATCCCAATAGTTACCACACCGTCCACACACGTTAAGTTAACGCGTTGCCCTCCAAGTTACCATGGTAATGCAGTGTTGATGGTCTTTTGTGGTGTTTTATGTGGTTTTATAAAATAAAAGTGGGCCAAAATGTGATGTTATGGTTAAGTTATGATAAGGGGTTTTTTTTGTGTTAAAGGTTGAAATGTTAAAGCTGATGTGACGCCGACATGACACAGTGTTAATCCATAACTTAAGTTACTATACCGAATGCTCTTAGCTATTTAGCTATGGTTAGGTTGGATTGGGGATAGACACATTTGTTAAATAGAGATGCTAAATCCTTATATTTACTCATGCTCCTGGTATTTATAATTTATATGTCATTTTATTATAAGGGCATAAATAACCGGTGTATTCTTTATGGTGATATGTATAAAAAAAAATTAGCAAGATGCTAGAGAGTTACACAACAAAAGATAAGGCATTGCTCAACCAAAATATCTAACTAAAAGAGCTTTTTTACTTCTACAAGAGATCCATGTACACCACGCACGAAAGGTTTATCCGGTTAAGAATAAATGATATATAAACTAAGAAGAATTATTTAGCATTTCTCTTGTTAAGACG
>OU343220.1:232989901-233032560 GCA_910596185.1 Chrysanthemum makinoi | reverse complement strand
GGCGGATCGTGACGGATCGGTAGGGAAGATGATATAGAAGAGTCTGATGAAGCAGAATCAGTGCTCTTGGATGACTTAGATAATCCATCATCCACTGCGACATTTGAAGCAGGTAGCCATTTGCTGCGACTCATAATACTGATCTAGTGTCATAGTAGCAAAAGCATTATGCTCTTGAGAGCGAGCAATCATAGCCGGAATCGTAGGTTTGGGCAACCTCGCCTTCCTCGAAAGGTTCGTCTCGTCAAACAGTGGTGATATGACTTGGTGGAATGAATCGCATATTGACAAATTAGAGGACATAGTATCTTCCATCTCGTCCGAGAACGTAACAACCGGGTGGGAAGCGGACATGGTACAGTAACAACCCATAAAATAATCATGTAAGTAAAATGCCAAATAGTATGATTAACAAAATTTTAGTTAGTTGCGCACATCTGCCAAGCAAATCTCCATGCCTAACTAAAATGAATGCAATTTTACTTATGATCTAGCGATGCATCAATCCTAATGCATAGAGCGGTCACGGAAGGGCATGGGGTAGTGGTGTAAAATAGTCCCGTTTTAAAAGTGCGGTTATAGTCCAAATGTTTTTGAAAAACTCATTGGTTCTCTATAACCTTGGCTCTGATGCCAATCTTTAACACCCCCCGAAGTCTTAATGACAGCGGAAGACTATTCTGGGTGTTACTAGAAGGGAGATCATAGTCAACAATTATAGAAAACGACTCGAAAGTGGCGTTTTATTAAAAGTAGTTATCATTCATCGAAAACTCATAGTTGTTACAAAACATTGTAAATTGTTCAAGCATTTTCGCAAAATAAAGAGCATGAGTTTGAAAGAAATGACAACTTTATGTTTACACCATAAGAAAAGCCTTGACATGCCTACTACTCGTGCCTTGGTCATAATCTTCACGATTTTGAGATAACATTTTAAAAAAGGTCAACAAAAATATTGAGTGAAGTTCATAGGTTTAAATAACAGTTGAACACAAGAATATGAGCATGATCATTGTAAACTAGCAATATCATAAAGAAAATCACATATTATTATGCGCTAAGCTCATACAACCAAGACTCAATTGCATACACCGAATTATTGGTGTACGTAAGTTTTCCCCAAAGGAGGTAATAGCCAATTACCTAATGCAATTCAAAAATGGTGCGCCCCGGTTATTTCCTATAACCAAGACGGGGTCGTTACTCCCCATAGTACTATTCACGATATATGCTTTCACTCGCAGTGACTAATGGTTCATGATACAGGGGACTTATGGCTAAACACTTAGGCAGTACCAATAATCAAGAAGTGAACATTTAAAAAAAAACCTTGTGTTCTAGTTTAGAGCATGTATCTCCCTCGCGGGGTTTGCAAAATAAAGTAAAAGCGAGGCTATGAACTCACCTGGATGATAATGAACAAGCACAAATAGATCAAGCACAATGTAGCGGAGGTTCCAAACCGAAACCTAAAAATGATGAGTTGGCGAGTCTTAGATATGATAAACATTTTGGTTCGCGACCAAAATAATAGAGCATTGAGTATTCTTATTCAATAGATCATTGAATTGTCCAATTCAATAGTGTGTGCGTGCTTAACGTTTTAAGTTATTTTTACTTGCTACATTGCGTTAGTTAATGATCCTCACTTACGCATAAGTGAAATGTTCCCCGTTGTGATCTCGTGAAATGATAGTGTTATTGAGTATTTTAGTTTGTTTAGATCTCACGCATGCTTTTATCGGATTATATAATTATAATCTTATAAATATATAAATATAAATATATATATATATATATATATATATATATATATATATATATATATATAGAGAGAGATCCGGATCGATTGAAAATGTTTTTATTTTGAGAAGATTGAGAAGGTTTTCAAAAATGATAGATTTTTAACTTTGATTCATGTTTTTCAATTAAAAACTCATTTTAATATGATTCAAATTCAAAATGTGTAAAAAAATTTTGAATCAATGTTAAAAATCTCTCGATTTTGAGATATTTGTAGAATACTGAATCATTCAGCACAAATTTAACGAATCATCATCATAACTCGATTTTAACAATGATTTGTGAATCAAATTTGTTATTTATAGATTCGATTCACCATAAAATGATGTTTACTTGTGAATCAAATAAAAAACATGAATCAATTTGCTCAAACGAAGATTTCTCAATCTTCTCAAAATAAAAACCTTCTCAATGGAACCGGAGCATATATATATATATATATATATATATATATATATATATATATATATATATATATATATATATATATATATATATATATATATATATATATATATATATATATATATATATATATACATATATATATGTAACATATTTAACGATATCCGATAATAAAATACTTTGAGAACTTTTATATGATCAAAATACTCGTTTTTACGAAGTTACGATGAGTTTATAAGTTTTTCTAAACTTTTCCCGAATTTACACTTTTTACCCTCAAGTTTCAAAATGTACGAGTTTAGTCCCTCAAGTTTAAGCAATTTACACTTTTCACCCAAAATGTATTTTATATCAAAACTTTTTAAAATTGACAGTTTTAACCCCTGAGTGAACTGTTTTTACGAAACTGCCCTCCGAAATATGTTTTTAACGCGTATAGCCCTTAAGCTTGCACATTGACACTTTTGACCCAAAACTTATAATTATAACTAGTTTCGACATTTGGCAAGTTTAGTCCTTGTAGTTTTTATACGTGTACATGCAACGTATATTCATACCCTTTTACTTTCAAAATAGTGCGCATTGGTCCCTCAACTTTTCATGCACGTATATTTACGTTTAAATCAACCCTTAATCTTTTGAAAAGTTACGGTTTTAACCCAGAGTTCACATAATTTTCAAATTAGGTCCGAAATACATTTTTTGTATACGAAAACTTTACAAAATGTTTACAAGCTTATCCCAAGCTTATTTTTAGTGCTTATTAGCTTATTTCCATCTTATTGGGCAGGGTAAAGAGTTGTTTGGACTTAATTTGGGCTTAATGGGCTCGGTCATTGGGCTTTAGGCCCATATGGTTTTTCGTATGAAATTAAAATGTACGAGAGTTTCTAAAGGTTTTGCTAAGGATTTGTAACTCGTTTTTGGTATGAATTACAAGTTTTAACTAGATAGTATGCCAATATAGTGAGCAAGTAAGTGTCGTGTGATGATATTACGAGATACAATACGAGTTTTAGGGTGCATTTAAGGTTTAACGTGTGATATGTATACTTGTGTAAACTTAATGAAATGAGTTAAGAAGGAAATGAGTTTAGATGAACACTTACTATACTCATTTAGAGTGGTGATGAAACGTGAGGTTAGAGTGGTTTGTGAACTATTCGACCCCTTGTTCTCCTTATAATACCACACGAGCTAATATTTTCCCAAAGTTTTCTCTAAACCTTGCTTGGTTACGATTTGCTTTTCTCCCCTTTTTCCTTCGAGTACCACAGTGGACGATTTATGTGAAGAGGCTAGTGTTTTGAGAGTAATTTGATAAGTGATCTTGTGTGAATGTTTCTAAGTGTTGAGAGGGTTTATAAAAGGGAGAATGGGTATGGCTTTAGGACTAAAATATTGCATGCTTCTTGTTTGTTCTTGGCATGCTACTATGGCAGCCGGTTTTGTGGGAAGGGAAAGGGAGTTGTCATGTCGATTTTTAGCATGTGGACATAAGAACCAATGGTTAATGAAGTCAAAGCTAGGTCAAAGTGTATTTAGGTAGTATTATATTTGCTTAGGGTGGCTTATGTTTAGCTTGTGTCCCCTTCTTTACACACTTATACGCAACATTTAGGATCCAAGGGAGAGTTCTTAGTTTTGTTTTGGTTGTGTTGGTTTTCTATTTTCCTTGACTGGTTACAAAACAAAGGAGACACAAACAAAATTTCACAACTTGAAATTGGTACTTGGGCTTGGTATAAATGGCGAGGCCCAATAGGAAAATCAAGGAGTTTGGGCATGTTCGCTTGGGTATGGATCGGACTAAAAGAAACAAGGCCCAAGGGAAATATTTGGTTAGTGGCTACGGTTAAACGTAAGGCCCAAGATAAGGTGGGTTGGATCGTGTGGTAGTACGTGGCCCAATAAGTTTCTAGGCCCAATCCGAATTTAATATACTTTTATTTTTATTTATTTTGTATTTTTATAAATTTTTACATTTATATTATGTATTTTAAGAATATCGGGATCGTGGGGAATTTCATTTTAATCATAACGGTATTTTTATGAACGCTCAAGCTGCGTTGATCATGCATATGTCAAATGATATGCAAATGTGAGAATTTGAAATTTTCATGATGATAAAAATCGTGCTTAATTTCTTATTAAGGTCTTAAGTACACTGAAATGTTCCGGGAGCTTACAGTTAGTCCCTCCGTTAATAATTTTTGCACCGTTAGTCCTATTTTTTCAAATAATAGTTTTCGCCAGTTAGTCCCTCCGTTAATAATAGTTTTCGCCCTTTTTTTCGCTTTCGTACGTCTTTTATGTTTTTATATGTTTTTGTCCGTTTTTTACGTTTTTCTGCTTTTTATCAGTTTTGTCCCGCTTTTTAAGTTTTTGTCTATTTTTTTATCCGTTTTCGATATTTTTTTTATGTTTTTGTCTGTTTTTATCCGTTTTCGTTCGTTTTTTATCCGTTTTCGCCCATATTTATTATGTTTTTATCCATTTTCATTCGTTTTTTATCCGTTTTCGCACGTTTTCTTACTCTTTTATATGTTTTCATCCGTTTTTATTTTTTGTCCGTTTTTATCCGTTTTCATATGTTTTTTGCGTTTTCGCCCGCTTTTTACGTTTTTATCTATTTTTATCCGTTTTCGTTCGTTTTTTATCCGTTTACGCCCGTTTTTTTTTTTGCGTTTTTGTCAGTTTTTTCCGTTTTCATTCGTATTTTATCCGTTTTCGCCCGTTTTTTACGTTTTTCATCTGTTTTTTATGTTTTTATCTGTTTTCTTCTGGTTTTATAAGTTTTTGTCCGTTTTATTACGTTTTTGTTCTTTTTTATCTGTTTTCGTCTGTTTTTTACGTTTTTGTCTATTATTTTATACGTTTTCGTCCGTTTTTGTCTAATCTTTTTCCATTTTTTCCAATTTTAATCTGAAAAAAGGTAAAAAATAGGGCTAAAACAACCTAAAAACAGACGAGAGTATAAAAAAATAGACAAAAACATAAAAAAACGGACGAAAACATTAAAAAAAAAGGGCGAAAACTACCTAAAAACGGACGGAAGCGTATAAAAACAGAAAAAACGTAAAAGAATGACGAAAAATTATAAAAATAGACAAAAACGTAAAAAAATATGATGAAAACATATAAAAACGAATGAACACGGATAAAAAACGAACAAAAACGTAAAAAAAACAGACGAAAACATATAAAAACGTAAAAAAAAGTTGACGATAAACATTTAAAAAGGAGAAAACGGGTAAGATGGATGAAAACGTAAAAAAATTGGCGAAAACGGATAAAAACGTAAAAAACGGGTGAAAACGGATAAAAAACGAATGAAAACGGATAAAAACAGACAAAAACGGATAAAAACAGAATGAGAACGTGCGAAAACGGATAAAAATCGAATGAGAACGGATAAAAACGTAAAAAATGGTCGAAAACGAATAAAAAAAGGAACGAAAACAGATAAAAACAAACAAAAAAATGTCCAAAAATGGATAAAAAATGGACAAAAGCGTAAAAAATGGACGAAAACATATAAAAACAGACGAAAACGGATAAAAACGTAAAAAAAGGATGAAAAACGTTAAAAAAAAGGGATAAAAAACGAATGAAAACGGACAAAAACGGAAAAAAACGGGCGAAAACTATTATTTGAAAAAATAGGACTAACGGTGCAAAAATTATTAACGAAGGGACTAGCGGTGCAAACACTTAACGGAGAAACTGACGGCCCATCCAAAATAGAGACTAAAAGAGTGCAAGGTTTCAAAAATAGGTATCTCTGGTGTAATTAAACCGATTTAGGGACTAAACATGAAATCTGAGCAAACCACATGGACAAAACGAGTAATTTTTTCTAAATATATATAATAATTGATTTGCATAGTTGCATCATAACTTCAACATATACCGCTGTTTAAGTTTGCTTTACCTCTTACGTGATAGGTTTTACACTCTATAAAAATCATTCATCATTGTTGTCACATGAGTGTCACATCATTTTTCCTTTACCACTGCCGACACTCTTTTCCGTTTTATGTCTTTCCCGTCACATCCTTCTCTCTCGCACATCTTTTTTTCAAAAAGAGAGCATAAAGCTCCCATCGACTAGACTCCTCCACGACAAGCGTTTTCGACTGTGTTGACGTAGCTACACATGACAAAGACTACCTCTAAAATGGGTACACACCCGATACTCTAACATGTGTCGCTTGGAGTTACAAATAAATGAAAATTTTGAAATAGAACTAGTCGCATCTATCAATTTTGGGGTCAATTTTGAATATTTATTTTCCAAACGCAAATGCTTCTGGCTTGAAAACATAGAGTTTTTAAAGAAATACTGTAAGTTATTTGTTTAATCCCAACTCTTCTTATTCACAGGAACAACTGAACATTGAAAAATGATCAATCAACACCTGCAAGTAGGGGTGTTAAAAGACTGACTCGGCCGGGACTCGACCGGGTCGAAATCCCCATTTAAGGTCGGGATTCCTCAGTTTAAATATTTAACTTGACTAAATAAATATTCAAATAAAATCAGGATTGATATATGTTATTTTTAAAGATGGAACCAGGACGATTAACACACGAATTGTGTTTGGTAGAAAGAAATGAAGACAGAAATGGAAATGAATTGAATTTCATTGTTTGGTAGACGAGATAAATCAAAAGGTGGAGAATTGGAGAGAATTGATAGAGATTTGGTAGCGTAATTTTTAAAGTTTCATTTACATCACTTTTAGTTGAGAAATTGAAGAAATTGAAATTGTTTGTTTTTGTTAATTTTTTTTAAAAAGTAATCTGTTAATTTTTTAAGTAATCTGTTAATTTTTTAAAAAAAGTAATTTGTTAATTTTGTTAAATTTTCATTTCCATCACTTATAGATTATTTAAAAAAGTAATTTGTTAATTTTTTTAGAAAAAAAATACATTTAAAAAAAATTAAATAATTTTTATAAAAGATAAAAAATTTCAAAAAAACTAAATTTAAAAAACAATTCCAAAATATTTTTTTTTAAATAACTTTTTTTTTAAAAAATAATTTAAAAAATAAATAAATTAAAAAGATAAAAAAAAATTAAAAAAATATATATATTTTTTAAATATTTAGAAGAAAAAAAAATATGTTTTTTTAGAATTGTTATTTAGAAAAAAAAATATTATTTTTATAAAAAAAATCAATAAACAAATACATGTGAGTCTCTCTCATATGACAAAATGTTATTTAAAAAAATATTTTTTTTTTATTTCTCTAGTCAAGTATCTGTTATTACTAAAATTGAACAAAATTCTTTAATGATTTATATTCTTTAAATTTTTATTTTCTAACTCATTTCATTTCTTTAAAATTCTCTCACTCATAACAAATTTAAAATTAACCCAATGTTACCGAATCCATTTTCACGAATTACCCAAATCGACATCATTGGCAAGTCCGCGTAGTAGAAAAGCCATTTCGTAACAACCTATGATATCTCTTTGAGTCGTGAATTGATCAACTCAAAATCAAAATCAATCATCAACAACAACAAGAAGAATGGCAGAAGAACCAAAGTCAACTGAACAAACACCTGCAACACCAGCAGAAGCAGAAGTACATATAATATACACAGAACAACCACCTCAAGGCCTTGAACCTGAAACCCATCACCTTAACACCCTCACTCAAGTCATCGGCAGGTAGTAACTTACTTTTTACAGTTACCTTAAATTATGTTTTTTATGTAATTTCCATCAAATCAAACATTAGTTACACATCATATGTAGGAGTTTTTTTTAGAGAAATAGCTGATGATTAAGGGTTTTTAACTGAATTAAATGACATACTGAAATTGGTTTGAATACTTGTAGTGAGGAGGCTGCGAAAGGGGTTTTGCTCTACATTTACAAGCATGCTGCTTGCGGGTTTTCCGCCAAGCTTACTCCTGATCAAGTCGAACAACTTTCCAGTACGTTTTCGTCTCTCTTATCTGTTTGATACCATTATGCAGGAGTAATTGCGTTTAAGTCTAAGGCTATATAATCGTTTTAGTTATTTTGTTATATGATATTTGTGTGACTAAAATAAGCTGTTTTTATAGATACAGTATATGTATTGTGATCCCTGATTATAGCTGTTTTGGATGATAAGTCCCAAATATGCAATTTAAAGAAGCAATATGTATCGTGTGAAGTAGAATGCCACTTTGTTTCGATTAAATAGATACATGTGAATGAGAATATGTCTCGGGTGTCACATATAACTGTAAAGTATCTGTCATTCTGTCAATGTTGGCCGTTTGGGCTTGCTAGGGCTAATCACTAATGAATTAACTAGGATGGTAAAGAGACATTTAAGATAAATATGGTGTTCCGACTATAGTCAAACTTTTCGTCCTGAAAGTAAGATGTGTAAAGTCATGATAGACATCAGAATGCAACATAATTTTAGTGACCCAACCTTAGTCAAATATTTGGTACAGTTGTTGGTTTGATTGGTCCCATAGTTCATGATGCATTGATGCCTGATTGATTGTCACTTGCTAGCATGCTTAGTGGTTCCCACTTTTAATGTTCTTGTTGCTCCTTGAAGGTTGACATGTTTGTTTTATGGTGTTTGATGTGTTGTGCTTCGGCGTGATGTCTAACATTATTCAGAGGCGTGTAGAAAAGCAAATTGTAACCATGTTTAAGAGTTATATTGGGATACAATGGCAATTAGGCTGAAAGATTAGAGGTAGCAAATGGGCAGGCTGGGCAATGAACTAATCCAAAACAAATACTATTCTGAACTACTACTCGAGATGGGTTGGACCGGGTTGACCTACAAACAATTTTTTGTCCATTTCTAAAAAAATTATAAAAAATCAACGCTTTTGTAGGATTCCAAAAGTTATATAATTACAATAATAACTACAATTTTGTGATAAAAGTGAGTTAGGAGGATGTATGCATTAGATGATTAGAATACACTTTGGGTGACTGTCAATATAACCAATTTAGCCTGTCCGGCCCACTTCTTAGCTAACTTAGCCTGTCCAACCCACTTCTTAGCTAATTTTTATTTAACCCACTTGGGAAATGACATAACTCAAATAGACCCATTCACCAAGTAAATGCACCTGTGTAATAGATGAATCTTTAGGAAGTATATGATAAAGTAGGTGATGTTATTGAACGTGTAGATTCTTAACAGCTCACCAGCATAAGTTCCACGGATTTTTTTTTAATGTTCGTCGACGGTGCTACACCATTGTTGTTACTGACATGTGCTATGTAACTTATGCTCAGTCCATATATGCTAATGAAGTTAAACAGTACTCAAAGTGAAGTTCGACCTGTGATATTTGAAATTCAAAAATCTTCATTCTGAATGATTTCCAGATTTTTGCCTTTCCAATGCCCCATTAATTCAGTTGATTTACGTGAAAAGTTTTTCTCAATTGAACTGCGAAAGTGAACAAAATTTTGTTTTGGCAGAACAACCGGGTGTTCTTCAAGTGGTGAAGAGCGGGACTGCCCAGCTACATTCAGGACCTGCACAGACTCGCAACCTGTAAAATTGAGACCACCGGTGTGGTTGTACTAGGTTTGGTGTAATAAGTCATGACTCTTAATGAGCATAATTGCAACGATACTCTAGGTAATATGCAAAATGACAGAACAAGCGTTTTACTATATGGATTGTAAACATAATAACGGTATTTGCCGAGTGATCCTCAGCTAGATCGGTAAAAACATTATTAATAATATTGTCTTGTTTCTCTCTGGAATTCAATTTTTCTTAAGGTGTTTGTTGTGTCATATAATACTCCTAGGAGTTAAAGGTTAACGTGGGCGAGTCTGCAAATTGAGTAATTCTGCAATGACATAAGAGCCTTACTTCTATATTTGTGTGTCGTTGTGTCGATGGATATTTACATTTAAAATACTTTAACGGACTAAACATTTTTCTGTATCATCCTTTATTAACACGTCTTGAGGGGGGAAGACTTTAGAAAGTACACTCTCCTTCTAAAAGAACTATCAGATAGTTTGCTAAGGAGTTTGTTTTGGTCAATTTGGGAAGAACTTATGAAACACGATGGTACAAGGGTGCAAAGTGTTATACAAAGAACATGGTTCTGAACTGAAATAGGAACCTGTAGCAGCTAAAATAATTACATATAAGCTGGAGAACAGAAGCCACAAACAAGAAAATGAAAAAAGCACTTACAAACAAAAGTTGAATGTTAATCTTTTGATTACTTATTATTATCAATACCAAGAGCTTCTGCCAAATCAAAGTTCAAACTCCCTTTCATCGTTCTGCTTTTGACCTCTTCATCGCCTTTTCTCATCATTGCTGTAAATTCTGCATAATCTATACGTCCATCCTACGACACACAAAATTACATAAGTATGAAAGTCGGATAAGTGAACAGTAAAATCTGAAACAAAAAAGAAACCAAAATAAAATAAGATAAGAAAATGAAATGAAATGAAGACGAACATTATCTTGATCGACTTCTTTGATCATATCTTCCAATTGAGCATCGCGTAGACCAAAATCTTTCCAAGCTTGTTGTAGCTCGTCCTTGGTTATGTACCCACTGCCATCTTTGTCAAAAAAACTGAAAGCTGCAAGTAAATTCTCCTCTCGCTCCATCTTGTTCATGTGCAAAGTCGCTGCCAGAAATTCACCGTATTCTATTGTCCCACTGCAGTCAGTATCAGCCTGTCAAGATTTATTAATGTAAGCTTTCATATAAGCTTTTTGAACTTAAAAATTTGGAGAGATTTAAACTCCTTTGTATGTGAAATAGAGAATAAACGAACGTACAGCATCCATCAGTTCCTTAATCTCCGATTCCATTAGATTGGAACCAACTCTTTGTAGTCCATGTTTGAGTTCTTCAAATGTTATTGTGCCACTGTTGTCCCCGTCGATCATCTTAATCATCTGTTTTAAGCCACCAATCTCCTCTTCTGAAAGCCTTTCTGCAATAACCTAAAAATAAACAAATTTATCAGTGGGTCTCAGGCGAAATTTGATTAAGCAACTCGGGTGAAACAAAGCTAGCTAAAATCATACACGCAGAAGCAATCTTCTTAACATTGTTCATTGCTGAAAAGTGCTTAAGGCGTGATATAACCGCAGAGTCTAGAGGCTTGTCGGGAGCAACCGTATCGTCCACAATCCATGGATGACCTGGTAAAAGTACAAAAATGACCCATTACGAAATGAACAAAATTGAAAATATGCTTGGACATTGCAACTTACATAGGACTTCATAGGCTTTTATTCTTTGTTGTGGTCTTCTGTCAAGCATCTTTGTTATCAAGTCTTTTGCACTTTCTGAAATTTGTGGCCATGGTTCCGAACTGAAGTCAAGTTTTCCCCTCTAAATCTACCTAAAAATACCCGAATCTGACTCTGAAATGCATAGTGCACAAGACATGTTATCATGTATGTAACACATAAACCAACAATATAGTGTTCTTACAGATATTACCTGCCCAGAATGGTGGGACGCCGGATAATAAGATGTATAGGATAATGCCTGCACTCCACACGTCAATTTCGGGTCCATAATGTTTATGCAAAACTTCAGGTGCAACATAGTAGGGGCTTCCGACGACATCTGTTAGATACTGTCCTGTAATTCAGAACAAAAAGAGCATAAATTATTGTTCAGATATGTAAGTTATACTTCGTAGTAAGTAATTTTCATTTTTATAAGAAAACCGATGGAAAAATATATAGCTAATCTCATAAAATAGCAGTATACTTATTTTAGTGTCGCACATTGGTCAATTTACAAATTGGCATGCCAATAAGCATTCCATTTTCCCCTGATGTCATGAAATAGCAACAAATCATCTCAATGTTCCACATTAATCATCGTACAATTCATCAATAATGACAGAAAGAAAACATCGTACTAAGTTTAATGACTAAATGCGCTTGAAAATTTGTACAATGTAGAACAGAAAAATAATCCAAAACACATATCCCAAATGAATTTTGTAACAAATTGAAACGCGATTCAAAGAACAAAACCTGGTTTATAGAAGACAGACAATCCAAAATCTATAGCCTTAAGTTGTGCATCTTCATCATGCGTATGAAACAAGAAATTCTCAGGCTTAAGATCTCGATGCATCACACCAAGCGAATGACAAGCTTCCACAACACCAACAATCGTTTTCATTAATTTAGCCGCTTCTTTCTCACTGTAATGCCCCTTTTGTACAATCCTATCAAATAACTCACCACCTGCGCATAATTCCATAACCAAATGAACAAACACGTTGTCCTCGTACGCACCTTTTATTCGCACAACACATGGATGCTCAGATAAATGATGCATTATTTGTATCTCTCTCCATACATCATCATAATCATCTTTACATAAAAGTTTCCTTTTAGGTATTGATTTGCACGCAAAATCTGTCCCGGTTGATTTTTCTTTACAAATGTACGTTGTGCCAAATTGACCTTGGCCTAGTTTTTTTCCCATTGCAAAGTCGTCTCGTAACCGTGGAGTTGGGTGTGGGAGGACTGAATTTGAAGGCTTCAAAGATGAAATTTGTGAGGGTCTCTTCATGTTTGGATTAGGATTTATCTGTATGTGATAATGAAAACAAGAAATCAATATAGAAGATGATAAAATGAAGAAAATTGGGAAAATAGTTTCATTGCATGCAATGCATGAATGGTGTATTAATTAAGATCTATAGGGCAAGTAACCGAATTAACGGTCTATCCATTATGCACCAATAAGAAAATGATGTTTTTACATATATAGGTTTAGAATCTAGATCCTTTAATACTATCTTAACCATGTTTATTTAATGTAGCTATATTATTTTGATCATCATATGTTTATGTTTATATTATTAGTGAATAAATTATGATTTAGAATAGTCGGCTCCCGTCCGGTTTGTGGGCTTAGGGTCCATTAAGTTTGTGGTTATCCGTTTGTAATCTATAAATAGTTCATTAATATAAGTTATGCCTCACAGGGTTTACATTATCTAACATGGTATTGGAGCGGGTCTGATCCTCAAACCTAGGTGGCTACGTTGAGCCGTCTCCTCTAAGCCACCCGTCAAACCCTAGTTACAATCAAAATAGTTACAACCCGCTTCGATAACCACCTAGGTCTGAGGGTCAGACCCGCTCCGATACCATGTTAGATAATGTAAACCCCGTGAGGCATAACTCTTACTTATCAGCTATTTATAGATTACAAACGGAGAAGCACACACCATAATGGATCCTAAGCCCACAGACTAGGCTGAATCATAAATTATTCACTAATATATATGTGAGAAGTGAGGATGATAATTGTGGATTTAAAATATTTATTTGTGCTAAAGTTGGTGCATTTTTTTCACAAATTAATGGATTCATATAATGTATGTTTAGTCATGTTTTTAGACATGTCAATCGTTTATCTTAATAATGACACTCACACTCGTGGGCACTCCCATCTTTTACCGTAACTCTAGAATCAAATGTCTATCAATTACTACTAAGAGTTAATTACATAAACGGTCCTTGTGGTTGCAGCAAAATTGCATGTTTCGTCCTAAAACGCATTTAATTACACCAGGGGTCCTTGTGGTTGTCCAAATTGGGTTGACCGGTCCTTTGACCGATTTTCCATCCAAATGGACATTAACTAATACTAACGTCATGGCAATTTCATCCATTCGCATACAGTAAACACATACTTCTTCACTTATAGTTCCCGTTTTATTACATCGATCGTCCATCCTTCTTCACCTCTCTCTCTCTCACACATGGAATCCTCTGATGAAGCTGCACAATACGGTAAGAACATAGTGCATATGGGAAATTTCAAAGAAGTAGAGGTGGATAGGAATAATGAAACAGAAGAAGAGAGTGCTGAGGAAGAGAGTGCTGAAAGTGACACAAATGGTAGTAATTCAGAGGATTTGGATTATGATCCAAACATTATGAAGTGTTTGATGATTATGAGCATATACTTGAAGATGTTCATGTAAGTAACTCTAATTTCAATGTCAATCCAGACCCTAAACATGATTTAGGTATAGCTGAGTTTGAGGTTCATGAACATGATCTAGATGTCATTGATTGTGACTCATTTGGAAGTGACTTAGATGATGGAATTGCAAGTGATAAAATGACAGGTAGTTTGAAGGAGCATTATTCAATACTTAGAGAATATGTCCAAGAGTTAATTAATCAAAATCCAAGCACAACTGTTAAGATTGATGTACAACAAGAACCAAATCCAAACTCTCCAACAAGAACTTTTAGAAGGGTGTATGTGTGTTTGGGAGCTCTTAAACAAGGTTTCAAAGCTTGTGGCAGAAAAATCTTAGGATTAGAGGATGCTTCATGTCATGTCCTTTTCCAGGTCAAATTCTAACAACAGTTATGGTTGATGCAAACAATGAGATTTATCCAGTAGCATATGATGTAGTTGAAGCAGAAAATAAGGCATCTTGGTGCTGGTTTTTTAAATTACTTGGAGAGGATCTTGGTATAAAAACCAACTTCAATTTCACTTTCATTTCTGATAGGCAAAAGGTACACATTTTATTGTATAATTTGTCATGTGTTTTATGTAAAATGAGAACATGTACAGTTTTAATCCCATCCTTAACCTTAACTGTCACAAGGACTTATACAAGCCATTGCAAGTGTGTTTCCAAGTGTTGAACACGGGTTCTATGTTAAGCATATTCATGAGAATATGAAGTCACAATTTAAAAGAGGTGTTTACAAGGACGTGCTTTGGAATGCAACTAGAGCCACTACTATTGTTGAATTCAACAAAAAGATGGTTGAGCTCACCTCATACAATTGCTGCTAAAATACTGGCGTAAAGGCGGGACAATACGGGATAAGTTTGAAACGATTAAGGGAGAGTCCTTATCAAGCAAATGTCAAACTTTTCCTGAAAGGCTAAAGACCAAGAACAGTGTCATCACTGCTATTCAGAAAGCATCATTTTCCTATACCCAAAGTAGTCATTGTAACAGAGACAAAATACGCAGGTATTTTGTCCAAACTATCTTAGGTCATCTTTGTCTCTTTAAATAACGGTTGTAAATCATTGTGTATAAATAGGACCATAAGTAGGAGTAGAAAGGTTGACAATTTTGTGAACTTAATGCGTTGACATTCACAAATACTTTTCTCTCCTCCAAATACAACTAAGTCTCTGAGAATAGCTCAGTTGGTTTAGCATAGTTGTACTTAAGTTTAGTGTAAGATATTGGTTTTCATAAACACATCATAACATATAAATTAGGGCGTATAGTTTAGAGGTTTTAGAGAGAGAAAGTAGGATGGGAGCCTTTCTAGAGAGAGAAAGTGAAAGAAAACATGGAAGGTTAGATTAGAATGAGAAAGGTCAAACCCTCTACCTTGGGAGGTAGAGGGTATTTATAGTTACATACTAAACGTCCTCCTTGAACGTGGATCAGCATACAATGGGTAAAGACCCGACCGTCCTCCACGGTGTTGCACTAAACTAAATAACAAACTAAATAACAAGTAAATAACGTAATGTCTGGTGACTTATGCTAGATTATATTTAGGGTGACCGACACTTCACTATGGAATTTCTAATTCCTAACAATCTCCCCTAAGGGAGGTCACCCCATGTGTTTACATTTCAATCCTAGCATTCTATTCAATCTTCAGTCTTGAGCTCGTAGACTTTAATTCTTCAACTTCCGCATCTTTTGTGCTTTAGCAGTGATACTTCAAAGTCCACATACTTTGTACTTTAAGTGGAGGCCTTTAACCGATCCACATCTTTGATGATCTTCGAGCTTTTATTGAGATCATCAGCCACGAAAAATCTCCGGATCACCTTTATTGTGTTGCCTTCATGTGATATTATGACTTTTTGGACCGACATGCTCACACCTTCGGATCATGACATCTTTTCATCGAGTGGTGGAAGCTTTTACGGTTCATGATATTTGCAGCCAGTAAGCGAAGCATAGTTTGAAAATATCGAGCCGAGTTCGTAGATATGCACCAGTAATGATTTCTTCAATTAAGTGTGGATGTTGTGAGCATGCGGCTTTGGATTGACTCCTCAATTCGATCAGCTACAATCCAAATGTACCGCAAACAACGTTAGCATAAAACACACGAAAGTGTCTTTGATCACTTTCGTTGAATTGAGGTACATGGCCCACGGTTCCCGTTGATCAATACAAGTCTGCACTGTGATCGGTAGGATTCCTAAGAATCTCCTTGACAGGGTTTAGCTTGTTCTAGCCGCTCTCAAACCGAACATCTCAAAGAAGACAACACAGAGTGAGTGAACCAGAATTGAGATTCAACGATTGATGAAAAATTGATTTGAAAAACAATCGTGATATTGCTTAAGAAAGAGTTTTGCAACGACGGCGTTTTATGAGAAAGATCAATTTTCAATCAAAATACCTTTTGTATTTAAAAAGAGTACACATTCAGTGTGCTAGAGAAAAGAAGAAATTTGCACATCGAACGGTTTTTCCAAAAGTATTTTTTCAATCAGAGATACTTTTTGAATTTGAAAATATGAATACACATTCGATGTGCTAGAGAAAAAGAAGATTTGCACATCGAACGGTTTTTCCAAAAGTATTCGGCCAATTCCATTCTCGGACCAAGGTTGATTCAAGAATGAATCTCCCATCGTTTCTATCCAGTTGTCACAAGCTTGATCTTACGAGAAGATCTCACATGTTACCCACCAAGAGCTTGTTTGATGTTGGCTCTAGAAGGATTTCCATCTTCATTGTGAATATTATACATGTCACTCGGATGTTCTGGCAATACCACAAGGATAATGCGTAGGACTCTTAATATATACTTACTTTCCACATTGTGTGAAATAACAAGTCTTCATTAATTTTGTGTCCTAATGAGATATTGTGGATGATCTCTTGGCTCTAGACTCAATAGTGCACATTTGGTTCCTATGCCGTAGACTAGGGAGAGGGTCTCCTTCTTCAATATCAACAATCTCTAAGAGAAAGTCGATAGATAATGTCGGTTCCACGTGAGAATGAAACAAGCCCTTTTAAGAGGAACTTGAGTAGTTTGGGAAGTTAGGTGCAGCGCGCCATGGGTCCATGACGTCTTGTCTTCAATACCGTGTTACCTTAGTAACCACCCGCAGCATATGTATTGAACCCGGTTGAATTATTGGAGGGCTATTTCTTTTCACCCTTTTCATATTTATTTCTTTTTCATTCTTCAACCCCTTCAAGTATTACGAGACTTCATAACTAGAACCTTGTTGGGTTTATTCCTGCATTACTAGCTCGCCTCATCCACACTTTTCCCGTATCTCACTTTTTCTACTTTTTATTTTTCATCATACCTAAGAACTCTACACTATCTAGTGGATTGTCCCTGGGTAGATCCTTCCGGTTCTGGCGGATCGTGGAACTAATACCTAACCTCACCATCCTTATAACTCCATGCATAAAGTAAAATGGTCGGTCTTTTGGTACAGTTCATTCTTCCTTGAAACCAATTGAAAAGTCATTTGGAAAAACAATCAAGGTACTTGTGATATAAAATCAAAGCATTTTGTACCTTAATTCTTTTGATCATTTAGAAATGCTCCCCCTCAACATGTGCATATGATTTTGAAATTGTTTAGCACATGGAGGCAAGAGTTCTTTGAAATAATTTCTTGATCACAATTTCGTAAGAAAAAAGCCATTTGATTTTCTTGGTAAAATCTCCCTGATGAGTGCTCAAATACTCATCATATTTATCATATTTAAACTGCCAAAACATACAAAAACAATAAAAAAGATATCAAAATACTTAAAATATCCCAGGGATTGTGTTTTATGTGTTTTAAATGCAAAATGTGCAAAAACAAAGGAAAATCAATCAAAGTTTGCAATATTGGCGCTTTAGTCCCCGACTTTGAAAAATGGCAAAATCAGTCCCTAGGCATTTATTTTAAAAGAAAAGTCACCGAGGTCCCTTTGAAATCATATGTTGTCATATTTAGTCCTTTGGTGAAAAGTTCCAAAATATTTGAGAAATTACAGCTTTGGTCCCTCGGATTTTAAAGTGGTCATATTTAATCCTTGGAATTTCAAAAGTGTCAAAATTAACCCTTGGATTATTAGAGGTTGGCAAAACTAGTCCTTGGACTACTCTTCATAATTTACAAATTTGGTCCTTTGGTTTTGAGAAATTGCAAAAGTGGTCCTTGTGTTTAATAAGCAAACCAAACGGACCTAATTAATAACCCAAGCCCAAACCAAACCCCCTTGGCCCAATCTTTTACCCGGTCCAGTATATCCAACCCGAACCCATTACCCAATGTTTAAACAAAACAAACCCCCCCACTAAACCTGTCTTCCCCACAAAATGGTCTGCAATCCTCCACCTCTAGCCACCAAAAATCACCCTACTCCACTCCTTGTCTCCCCCCCTCCTCACCTAACATACAAATCACATTAAATGCACCTTCTCCCTTGTCCCAACTGGCTTGTACCAGTTTTGGCGCCAAAACCATCAAACGGCCAAGATGGTTCAAAAAGCATCCAATGGATGAGATTGTTGCCGGGAAGTGAGCAGAGGAGAGAGAGAGAAGATGCTTTTGGTGCATAAAAGAAAGAGAGAAGCAAAGGAGTGGAGGAGTTAGTTTATGTTTTAACAATGTATGTCGATTTTTAGATTATCATGTCTTAAACAGTTTGTAGTTGTATTTTCAAACTTATTTGTATCAATCTAAAGTACTTTAGTGTATTTTAACTTAATTCAAAAATCAATTCCAAGTTTATGTTCTTGTTCCAAATTTCAAGTCACTGATTACATTTTCATGTTCAAACTCTAAAATTCAAGGCGCAATCAAATTTTATTTCTAAGCTCAAACAAGCTTGTACTAGCTTATTATAGCTTTATGCAAGTTTGTCTTTAAGTTTTAAGCATTTTAGAAATCTGGTCAATAAAAGTCAAACTTGGAGCAAATTGATGCAGAAATGGAAATGGTTGGTTCATAGCTGGAAATGGGTTGATTTGGAAGTATTTGGGTTGGTTAGATTAGCTTAGTGGTCATTTGTGTGCAGTGGCAAGCCATAGTGGTGGGACTTTAGTAAGTGATTTTAAAGTTCTTGCATATAATCGTGTTTGTGGTTCTAATCTGTTAAAACTTGCTTAATTAGTGTTCATTAAGTAATCTTAACTCAACTTGATCATTGTTCTGTTGTTTCATTATTTAGTTTAGTTTTTTTGTTTGCAAACTAGTTAATCAAGGTGTGTTTGGCTCTGGATTTATCGTCTTTTAGGCCCATTCAATGGTTAGGTTTTGTGGTTTTATATTTGTTTTGTTCATTTAAGCTCATATCTGTCTTAGTTTGTGCCTCAAGAAACCACCAAAAGTCAAATTGTCTTTGAATCTGGCTCTATCATGACTGTTGGATTTTTGGATTTGGAATCTCTGGATTTGTGTTTAAAAGTCTTAAAAATTGCTTGCATTGTGATCATTACATCATATAACATCAACACCAGTCCTCAAATTGGTTTCAAATTTCATTTTGGTCAAAGTTCTCAACTGCTTTCAAAAGTCAAAATTGACAAAACCTGTTTTGGGGCCAACTGCAAAGATTTTTCATGGATTCATCTGTGAGCCAATTTCAGTGGAACTTGGCATTTTAGAAAGTTCAACTGGTCTTCTTTCTTATCACCATTTTTACTGATTTTTGTCAAATTTGCATAAGCTTCAAATAAGCTTGTGAATTAGGACCTAGTTGCCTGCCAATCTGTCTTAGCTTAATCGAGTTTTTCGTTTTGTGCTTGGATTGCACAAGGTTCATAAGAGCCTCCCAAGGTCTGGTCTTTTGGTTATAAGTAGCTACTTAGGTCTAGTTTAGGTCTTAATATTTGGTTTTAGATTTCTAGCTTATTTGAGTGCTTGTTTGGTGATTGCAAGTAGGTACCTGTAAATCTGTTTTTAGCTTATTCTCAAAACATCAAATCTGTGTTAGTTTGTAATTCAGAGGCTATAGCTTGTTGATTTAATTTGCATTTTGGTTATTTTAGTATTTCATAACTACTTTGGTAACATTTGGTAGCTTATTGTGGTTGTTGGCTTATTGAAAGTGCTTATTCATAAGCTCATTTCATAGCAGTTCCATAATTCCCCACACAACCTCCTGTTTTTCCATTTTTCCTAGATTCCTAATATAATTTTAGAGTTTTCTTGAATTTTTCAGATTTTTCCAAGTCTGTTTAGTATTTTTCTTGATTTAATTCAGATTTTTAGCACTTTTTAAATAGCAATTAATACAAATAATTAAGAAAAGGTTCAAAAAATAATTTTTCATTTTTCTTAAGTTTAGATAAATATAAAAAGACAAAAAATATTTTTCTAGATTTTTCTTAGTTAAATTTGTATTTTTAAGACATTTAATTAGCTTTTAATAGTTTAAAATTCCTAGAAAATAGAAAAATAGTCGAAAAAATATAAAAATAGTTTTGAAAAGTTTCTTTTGATATTTTAGATTTTTCTAAATCTTAATTTTATTTTTCTAGCTTTATTTCCTAATTTCTTGTATTTTAGATTAATAATTAATAGTTAAAAATAGTTTTTAATTAGATAATTAGTTATAAAAATAATTTTATTTTTTCTAAATATTTTATTTTATCATTAGGTTTGTAAAAATATCATTTTCATATTTTTAGGGTTAATATTGTGTAAGTTTCACATTTTTATTTGTACGTCGCGTAGTTTTTATTTCAGTTTTGTAAAAACATAAAAACAAAACATCATTTTAATTATAGTGATAGCGTTTATTTAATAGATTTTAACTTTTTAATTTCCTTTAATTTGCATTTAAGCCGTTGTAATTTGTTGGCTTTTCCTTAGTTATAATCATAATTCAAATCCCTTCTTCGTTCAAATTTCTCGATCACTATTCATAGGGTGATCCATTGCATAGCTCGCTGGGACATAACGACTGGGAAACACTATACTCCCCGATCTTCATTGCATTCGTGTTTGAGCAGCGGTTTAAGCTGATTACGGTCGCCATTCACAAGTGGCGTGCTTGAGTGATTTAGCTTGATCGCTTTTGGCACACATCAAATTTTCGCATGGCCACGCCGCTGTATTCTGATTATCTTACGTCTAGAAGATTAGTGATTTGGATATTCACTCTTTGTTCATACCATCCATCTGTATATGTTTATATTTTCTTATCCAAAAATACAAAAATACTCTTCTCATTCCGCTTATCCGTATGATTCTATTTCTCTTACCCTCGCATCGCTTTGATTCTACTCTTCTTTAACCTCAAAACCGTTTGATTCTATCTCTTTAACCCTCTATATGTTTAATTCTTATGTCGACAATCGTCAACATCATCGTCACAAGTGTGTGTGTGTGAGCGGTGTGTGGAAGGCCTAGTTCGCGAATTTTGCAATTGCGATGCGAATTATCCATCATAACTTCTTTTCAAAGTTATTTCGACCACCCGCCACAACCTGAAATACATTCTAATCTTGACAAACCAGTTCAAACGTCGGAGCTACCCCAAGCACCCACCGAGGATTACGAGGACACTTTCTTTGAAAATAGAGCCCGTAATCTAATCGAACAAATTCAAGCCGATGAAAAAGGTCGAGAATTAGAATTGATTACGATGAACCCGTTCAAACACCGGTGACTAGCAAGAATGACTTGCCCAATCTTCACGTTTCTCAAGAACCAGAACCGGAGACCATAACGGAAGTGGTGGAAATTGCTAGCTCTCAGAGCACACCACTTGTCCCACCTCCGGATTTTTCAGAATGTTCTTCGAGACTTGATAGTCATTCGGATCATCATGTTGGTTTTGTTGATACTTTGAATGAACTGATTCCTCTTCATAACTCTCAAATGCAATCGTTTATTCCTTGTGTCGGTTGTGGTGAGCCTCTTTTTGGTTCACCCTGTCGTTGGTGTACTTGTGTACAATGTGGTAATGATATTCATAACGGGAGTTGTTTGTTTTGTGGTTCGAGGAATTCATTTGATTATGATCCTAATCGGAACTCATTTAACGACCCCTCAAACTTTTCCAATTACCCACCACAGCCCGACTTATCATCATATAACCAACATATACATTGTGAATATTGTGGTGGTCCTCACCAAGGATTTGAGTGTCAATCCGGAAATACGTTTGTCTATGAAGCCCAAGGTGATGCTCGAACTTTGGTTATGACCAAAATCCATATGATTCACCAGTCCGGACTCAACAGTTTTATCAAGTAGTACCCAGTAGAGGTCCCCACTTCAGCTCTGATTGTCAAATAGGGAACCAGGTTCCTTGTAGCAATCATGACTCTTACATGTTTGACAATTTCCAACCTCCACAAAGACTATACGGTTCAAACTCCACCCGGAGTTGTCTCAAGAAATTTCCCAAGATTTTGAAACCACAATGAAAACACTTGATGATATAATTCAAAACTTTAAGAATCAAGTGAGTGGTGAAAAGACCATAGGAGAATTGTGGCGGGTCAAGAACGGAGGCTCGCAAAGCTAGGGAAGAATTATTAGCCCTAGAGCATGCAGCTCTAAGGCATTCCCAATTTTTAAAGCACTGCCTCTATATGATGATGACGAGGAGGGTTTTATCCTTTTAAAAATAATATTTCTCAACCTCCTCACGGGCTTGATATCCCATAGTTGAGATTCCATCTCAAACAACCGCTATCACACCAGCTCCCACTCACTCTCTTATTATGGGGATGAGCATCTTGACACTGTTCCTCAAAGGAACCGGACTAATTCATAAAGTCTAGTGTTGAGAACCTTGTCCCAATCCCAAGAGAGTCACAGGGAATTCTTGATCATGTGTGTGATATCCCTCCTCCTCTTGTCTTCCAAAATGATCATGTTGAGATGTTCTCCGATTCTGATGATGATGATTCGTTATCTTGTGGAAACATCATTTATGTGGAAGATTCACCTTCTGAGCTTGTTAGCTTAGAAGAAGAGAATGATGAAGTTACTGACAATGAAATCAAAGATGAAGCTCTTCGAGCAACATTATTGAATGTCAGTCTTCTCATTTCTAAAATCGAGGCTTTCAAAGAGAAACCTATTTCATCTCCTATCCTCATTAAGGATAGTGACATTCTTTCCGATGATTCTATTCCGGAAATGAAAGCCTCTTGTTTTGATAATATGGGAGAGAAGATTAGTGGCAGTACCACTTTTCATTCTCATAATTCTCTCCCGATTATGAATCATGCACTTGGAGGAGTTCACCAGGAACCCACTCATATCAATTCTGAATATGATTCATTCACCTTCATGGAGTTCTCAGATGAACTCACTCATATCATATCTCCGCCGGTATGATAATTTCTACTTTGATCTAGACACTCCCATAATATGTCTTGATCAAGAAAGCTTAACTGATGAGATTCATGAAACTATGAATTCTCCTATTGAGGATGAAGAGTTAGTCATGATTATTATCATGACTTTCTTTCTCTTCTTCACCTATCCCGTAGCTTCTCCTCGCTTCTTCACTCCTCGGAATGAAGACATCATTTTTGATCCCGGCATTTCCATGTATCATTATCTTGAACCGGGAATATATCTCATCGGTGTGGAACTTTCTCGTGCTTCAAATGTTTGTCCAAATATCTTGAATGAAAGTCCGATGGAGATTGTTTCTTCCACTTTGCTTCCCCATGAACAAATGAATACGGGGTCGAGTCAAGCTAGCGACTCGGGAATCAAAAAACAGTAGCATGCCATATGGGTTTTCATCCATATTTCTGACTTCTTTCTACTTTCTACCACCCTAGTGTGGGGGGTTGCCCCACATGTTGTGTATATAAGTTTCCTTAAAAAAAATAAAAAAAAATAAAAATAAAAATAAAAAATCTTCTTTCTAAATAATGGCCGTAGTATTTCCCTTTTACGTTCTTTGTTTCGCATAACCGCGCACTCACGAATATTGAGGGCAATATTCATTTCTAAGTGTATGGGGGAATTCTCACGAATTTTATCATGTAATTATCCCCTAATCCCGCTTTTTTGGCCAAATTTTTTTTGGAGTAAGTGTTCTACACTTTCTCATCTCTGTTATCAACCGCCATGTCTAATACACATAAGGATTGGCTAATCCAGGAGCAAACGACTCTTGGTAAAGATATCTCAACCATGATCGGCTTGCAATTTGCCTAAAATTGTATGGTTCTCAACTCACCATATCCTAAAAAGTGAAGAGTTGGCTAGCCCGCAAGATTATGGCTTGTGGTAAAGGAAGTGGAAAAACCATAATTGGTAATCAGCCCACCAAAGATAATATTGATAATTTATCTAAGAGTTGGCTAGTCCGACAAACGGCTTCCGGTAAAGACAAAATCAAATCCGTTGAAAGATGGTGGTTTGCTCAAAATCACATGGTTATCGGTGTACCATGGTTCTTACTTGAACTGAAACATTTGGCTACTCGAGAAGTAATGGCTTTTGGTAAAGAGATGCAAATCCATTAAGTTTTTCTCAAAAGATTGCTAGGGACTAGCAATAGTTTAGTGTGGGGATTGATGAGTGCTCAAATACTCATCATTTTTATCATATTTAAACCCAAACATACAAAACAATCAAAAAGATATCAAAATACTTAAAATATCCTGGGATTGTGTTTTATGTGTTTTAAATGCAAAATGTGCAAAAACAAAGGAAAATCAATCAAAGTTTGTACATTATGCCAAATTCTCCCCGATCTAAAATGGCAAAATGTCCCTAGGCATTTATTTTAAAAGAAAAGTCACCAGAGGTTCCTTTGAAATCATATGTTGTCATATTTAGTCCTTTGGTGAAAAGTTCCAAAATATTTGAGAAATTACAGTTTTGGTCCCTGGATTTTTAAAGTGGTCATATTTAATCCTTGGAATTTCAAAAGTGTCAAAATTAACCCTTGGATTATTAGAGGTTGGCAAAACTAGTCCTTGGACTACTCTTCATAATTTACAAATTTGGTCCTTTGGTTTTGAGAAATTGCAAAAGTGGTCCTTGTGTTTAATAAGCAAACCAAACGGACCTAATTAATAACCCAAGCCCAAACCAAACCCCCTTGGCCCAATCTTTTACCCGTCCGGTATATCCAACCCGAACCCATTACCCAATGTTTAAACAAAACAAACCCGCCCCCCTATAAACCTGTCTTCCCCAAAATGGTGCAATCCTCCACCTCTAGCCACCAAAATCACCCTACTCCCTCCTTGTCTCCCCTCCTCACCTAACATACAAATCACATTAAATGCACCTTCTCCCTTGTCCCAACTGCTTGTACCGTTTGGCGCCAAAACCATCAAACGGCCAAGATGGTTCAAAAAGCATCCAATGGATGAGATTGTTGCTGAAGTGAGCAGAGAGAGAGAAGAACGATTTTGGTGCATAAAAGAAAGAGAGAAGCAAAGGAGTGGAGGAGTTAGTTTATGTTTTAACAATGTATGTCGATTTTTAGATTATCATGTCTTAAATGCTTTGTAGTTGTATTTTCAAACTTATTTGTATCAATCTAAAGTACTTTAGTGTATTGTAACTTAATTCAAAAATCAATTCCAAGTTTATGTTCTTGTTCCAAATTTCAAGTCACTGATTACATTTTCATATTCAAACTCTAAAATTCAAGCTGCAATCAGCTTATTTCTAAGCTCAAACAAGCTTGTACTAGCTTATTATAGCTTTATGCAAGTTTGTCTTTAAGTTTTAAGCATTTTAGAAATCTGGTCAATAAAAGTCAAACTTGGAGCAAATTGATGTGTAAATGGAAATGGTTGGTTCATAAATGGAAATGGGTTGATTTGGAAGTATTTGGGTTGGTTAGATTAGCTTAGTGGTCATTTGTGTGCAGTGGCAAGCCATAGTGGTGGGACTTTAGTAAGTAATTTTTAAAAGTTCTTGCATATACTGTGTTTGTGGTTCTAATCTGTTAAAACTTGCTTAATTAGTGTTCATTAAGTAATCTTAACTCAACTTGATCATTGTTCCTGGTTGTTTCATTATTTAGTTTAGTTTTTGTTTGCAAACTAGTTAATCAAGGTGTGTTTGGCTCTGGCGATTTATCTGTCTTTTAGGCCCATTCAATGGTTAGGTTTTGTGGTTTTATATTTGTTTTGTTCATTTAAGCTCATATCTGCCTTAGTTTGTGCTCGCAAACCACCAAAAGTCCAAATTGTCTTTGAATCTGTCTCATTGCTTATCTGTTGGATTTTTGGATTTGGAATCTCTGGATTTGTGTTTAAAAGTCTTAAAAATTGCTTGCATTGTGATCATTACATCATATAACATCAACACCAGTCCTCAAATTGGTTTCAAATTTCATTTTGGTCAAAGTTCTCAATGCTTTCAAAGTCAAAATTGACAAAACCTATTTTGGGGCCAACTGCAAAGATTTTTCATGGATTCATCTGTGAGCCAATTTCAGTGGAACTTGGCATTTTAGAAAGTTCAACTGGTCTTCTTTCTTATCACCATTTTTATCGATTTTTGTCAAATTTGCATAAGCTTCAAATAAGCTTGTGAATTAGGACCTAGTTGCCCCGCCCTCCACGGTCTTAGCTTAACTGAGTTTTTTCGCTTTGTGCAGATTGCACAAGGTTTATAAGAGCCTCCCTGGTCTTGCCTTTTATAAGTAGCTACTTAGGTCTAGTTTAGGTCTTAATATTTGGTTTTAGATTTCTAGCTTATTTGAGTGCTTGTTTGGTGATTGCAGTAGGTACCCAAATCTGTTTTTAGCTTATTCTCAAAACATCAAATCTGTGTTAGTTTGTAATTCAGAGGCTATAGCTTGTTGATTTAAGTTGCATTTTGGTTATTTTAGTATTTCATAACTGCTGGTAACATTTGGTAGCTTATTGTGGTTGTTGGCTTATTGAAAGTGCTTATTCATAAGCTCATTTCATAGCAGTTCCCATAATTCCACACAACCTCCTGTTTTTCCATTTTTCCTAGATTCCTAATATAATTTTAGAGTTTTCTTGAATTGTTCAGATTTTTCCAAGTCTGTTTTAGTATTTTTTCTTGATTTAATTCAGATTTTTAGCACTTTTTAAATAGCAATTAATACAAATAATTAAGAAAAGGTTCAAAAAAATAAATTTTCATTTTTCTTAAGTTTAGATAAATATAAAAAGACAAAAAAATATTTTTCTAGATTTTTCTTAGTTAAATTTGTATTTTTAAGACATTTAATTAGCTTTTAATAGTTTAAAATTCCTAGAAAATAGAAAAATAGTCAGAAAAATATAAAAATAGTTTTGAAAAGTTTCTTTTGATATTTTAGATTTTTCTAAATCTTAATTTTATTTTTCTAGCTTTATTTCTAATTTCTTGTATTTTAGATTAATAATTAATAGTTAAAAATAGTTTTTAATTAGATAATTAGTTCTAAAAATAATTTTCTTTTTCTAAATATTTCCTTTTATCATTAGGTTTGTAAAAATATCATTTTCATATTTTTAGGGTTAATATTGTGTAAGTTTCACATTTTATGTTGTACGTCGCGTAGTTTTTATTTCAGCTTTGTAAAACATAAAAACAAAAATATCATTTTAAATATAGTGATAGCGTTTATTTAATAGTTTTTATCTTTTAATTTCCTTTAATTTGCATTTAAGCCGTTGTAATTTGTTGGCTTTTCCTTAGTTATAATCATAATTCAAATCCTTCTTCGTTCAAATTTCTCGATCACTATTAGTAGGGTGATCCATTGCATAGCTCGGCTGACATACCTAATTCTGGGGAAACACTATACTCCCCGGATCTTCATTGCATTGTGCTTGAGCGGTTTTAAGTCGATACACCGCCATTCACAAGTGGCGGTGCTTGAGTGATTTAGTTTGTGCTTAAGACACCATCACTCCCTCTCAATGTGGGTAGGATATTTTTAAATCATTTTATCACATAGAGGAAAGAGTTCATTTGAAGTACATCCATGAACACAAAATCCATTAAGAAACCATTTAAAACTCAATCAAGGTACTTAATGTTAAAACATAAAAATCTTTGTACCTTGAAAGTTTATTTTCTTTGTGAAATGCTCCCCCCAATATATGCTTCGAGATTCGAAAGCATTTAGCACATAAGGGAGGAAGCCACCGCACAATAATCAAAACAGAATATCAAATTTCATTATTTAATCACAAATTCTCCCCCGATCAAAAATATCAAACCCTTTGAGATTTTGGATCTCAAGTGATTTAATTAGGTTTAGAAAACATGGGAGAAAATGTGGCTTTGTTTAAATACTCATCTTGTTTTTGGATAAATGCTCCTCCTCAATCATGTTCATCATATATTGAAATCGTTTGGCACATGGAGGCAGGAGTGCCTTTGAAAGACTAAAACCAATTCCATTAAAACAATTTGAGATTTAAATCACGATCTCTCCCACGATCAAAAATTTCAAACCATTTGAGATTTGTCATCCCAAAAGATTTAAATCATTTAGAAAATTTTTGGGAAAGACGTGGCAAGATTTGATTTTGAAAAATGAAAGATAAGGACCATTTTAAGACATTAAAGATTGTTAGTGTCTGGTATGATTGTTTTAAGAGATCTTTAAGTAAAATAAAACAATTTCACAATCAAACAAGAACAGAAAAAATTTCATTTTGAAAGACCTTAATTATTAAAGAAAATCATACCATGACATAACATTATATCTTTAGATCACCACATTTTAACTTACAAACCGGAACTTTTATGAAGAAATATCGTTTGAAAATATTTTGTTTTAAATCACTCTCCCCCTCAATCGATGACCGTAGTCAATGATTGAGTGACTTAAGTTTTGATAAAATGAAGTCCGGTGATTTTCAAAATTAAGTCCAATTTATTTTCAAAAACAATATTTTTCCATTTTTAAAAACAATATTTTCAAAATTGTTTAAAAAAATGGTATCATTCACTATTTTTCCTGCACAAGATACGTTAGGTGGTTGAGAAGCTTATGTTGTTGTTGTAGGGCTTGGAAGAAAACCGTCTGCTGAAGCAGTGAGACTTCTTACGTTGCATTTTAATGCCAACTGAGGTCAAATGAAGCTCCGCTTTCTCATTTGCGATGAAGAAAACCATCTGCTGATGCAGTGAGACCTTTTACGTAGCATTTTTCCATGCCAACTCTCCATAGAAGTCCAATTAAGCTCCGTTTCTTCATTTGTCAACCCAAGATATAGTTACCCTTTCCTTTCGGCATCCAATCATCTTCTATTGTGGGATCCGGATCGGGAACATTCTTATAACCAATATACATGCATACGTTAGTGAACACAGATAGACATATATGGTGGTCGACAACACCCAAACAGCAATTGACTAATAAAAGTCAATTCAACATATCAATCAGATCATAAAAGGTATGGGAATAATGTGTTCATCAATCTATAATCATCTAATCCTAACAATCACATCCTAGAAACCTAGTCCTTCAACATAGGCAATTATATTTTTTCATATAAGCACGTAGGATGATTAAGAAAGTCCGTTAGATGATATAAATCTGAAAACATTCTCCCCCTCAATCAATGACTCATTTTTCTGACAATTTTAAAAGCGCTGAAGTCATTGATTGAGTTTGCAAACTTTATAAAAACTCAACTGATTGTTTTAAAGCAACTCATTTACCACCATTTTTGAATACACCAAATATTTTTCTGAATAATTTTAGACGGAAAAACATTTGTGTAGGAACGTTACCTTTTGACGACATGCTTTCCTTGTTTGTTTTAGGATAGGTGCACGAAATATTTTGAAAATAGGTTTAGCGCAACACTTTCCTTTCTTGAAGAGCCGGGTTGCTATCGAAATAATAGCAAACCATTGTTTTAAGCACGGTTCTGACAAAATGCAATCAAAGCCTTTTTTTTTGAAGCTGGTTCTGATACCGAAATAACCAGAAGTCATATTTTGAGACATGTTTAGAAAGAAATATTTACACCTCCTCGCTCAACTTAATCTAAAGTCCCGTGCCATTATTGAATGACATTTCTAAGACCGTAGATGTTATCGATACTGGAAGACATGTCTTAAGAAAACATATTTTTGGTATTTTTAAATTTTCTGATTTTTATGGGTTTTTGTTGGTTTTATCGTTTTCTATTTTGATTTTGTTGGTTTTATATTTTGTATTTTGCTTTTGAAAATATATACACAGATAGATTGATGATATAGTTTAAGAAGATAATGATAATGAGTCGAAAGATAAGGATATCGAAAGGCTCTTTGTAGAAGATAGAAGTCATCATCCCTAAAACTTTCACCACCAAAGCTTTCGAGGCTCTTGAATGACCTACGAAATTGAGCCCGCACTTGAAGTGAGACTTTGGTAGCTTCCCCATACCGCCAATCTTCAATAAAGACCATTTTCCCAAGAATGAGAAGAGAAAACAAATTATTGAATGAAGCTCAAGACTCAAGAAGAACATGAGAACACCGAGGTAACAAGTTAAGACATTGATCATCTTAGCGTTATCAAATCCGAATAACCGATGAAGACCGATCACATGAACTCATGAAGGCCCCGATGTATACACATTCTCTCGAGATTGACCATTGTCTTATTCGGGGAACAATACATCAACATCTTCATTTTACCAACTGCATTCCAGTTATCTTCCATATAACCAATCACCCATGATGTACACAAGTACCAAACCGAGTAGAGACAACAACATCACACTAATCGTTGAATCACCGATCTCCTCAGTGATGTCAACTCTAGAATAACCATTAAGCTCGATCATGGTGTTTTCCCACCTGATGTACACATATATCTCCCCGATCGTTGTGATCTCATCAGAATCATCATTACATTGTGTACATGAAGCACTAACCAGAAGCACTTTATCATAAATCATATAGAAGATGTCGATATGCAATATCATCTCACGAACCAAATATTCTTTTCACATTTCTTCTAACCAACTTAAGTAACATATACCAAAAGTCTCCGTGAGACCATTTCCCAATTAGTTGGAATAATACACCAAAGGCTACTTAGTTAAACACTCAAGTTTTCTCTACGGTTATGACCATTGCCTTCCTGATAACTTCAATCGTAGAAGTGTTAAGTTCATCATGTGTACTTTCGTTGTGCAGCTTTTAGATATATGTTCTCTTCCCCTTCGTTTTGATACCTCGCATTCAAAGAAACATAATATACTGGCCAAAACTCAAATCTTGTGAGAAGAACCAAATAGCCCAAATGAATCTGTGAGAATCAACTGCAATCTAAAACTCTCTCTCGACTATCTTTATCAACTCATATGTAGACAATTGAAGTGACCAATGATGAACAATACCCGATATACCAAACTTGAAACTGAAGTCAAATTCCCACATTTGTATCTTAAGCTTGCACTTAATAATGGAAGAATTAGTCCAGAGAATTTATGCTTCAAAAAAATTTCTAAGTACTCACTACTCAAGCAAAGTATGAGACATTAACACCTCTTACATTATCCACACCGCCATATGCAGATACACCGAATTTGAGTAAAACAAAGTAACTCCTAATAGTGATAGTTAACCAGTCTTCAACATCCACCTCATTGACCGGTAACTAGATAACCCAAGACTTCAACTCAAATTCTTAAGCCCAAGCAAGTTATCAAATAAGAACACGCCTTTGTGAATGTCAACTTCAACCTCAAATAAGTGATAAAAGAGTAACTTTGAAGTAATCAACTTGTGTCAAATGTCCAACACTTGAATAAACATACAATCGAATGAACATTGACCCACTAAATGAACCGGAAAGCAAATGATTCTCAACATCAATGCATTCTTCCTCAAGGTATACATGTAGAAGCCGACTGGAAGATTTACTAAAAATGTCTTAATGTAATGAGGTAGTCATTTTCCTTAATGTTCATGTGGTTGATTTATAGGCATACAATGAGAGAACAATAATCCGTGATGATTTGGAAAAGGAATACCAAAGAGCGGATCATTATTCATGAACAATAATCCGTGAAGATTTGGCAAAGGAATACCAAAGAGCTGATCATTATTCAGTAGTGCAACTGCAATATCATGATAGTCATTATCAACGCTTGTGAGATGTAACCGGAGATAAGGTTTCTTGAGAGTTCTCGGAAGTACTTCTTAGATGGTGAACTAGTTTAGTCAAGAGAAACCGGAGCATGAGCCGAAGTTGGATGATCAACATTCACAGGTTGGAAGTACTCATCAAACATATCTTTGAAAAACAATGAATCCTGCTTATCCTAGTAAGTGAGCATTAGGCGTTGAGGAGAGTCATCGTAAATCAAAAATGTACTAGTCGTATGACCATTATTCAAACATCCATCATCATGTAGTATATTCACTTTTCTCCCCCTCAAAAATTGCATCCGGTTGCTATTTTGATTTCACAAGTGAATAAGAGTATACACCAATGAACGTAGATCCACTTGATGACTGAATGAGCATGGGAGAAACATGAAGTATGTTGATGAAGAATTTCGATGAGAATGGTCATAAATATGAAGATTTCTCTTCTTATGAAGATAAAGCACATCTTGAAGCGCACACCTTTCTTTTCTTTGAGGAACGGGCCCAAGAAATATCTCAGACCATAATGATGAAGTACGAGGCCCGAACCGAAGGAGTACAGACGTCATAAGAAGATTTCACTTTCTTGAAGATAAAGCGACCTTGAACTGCATACTTTTTTCTTTCTTTAGAGACGAGGCATGAATCTGTGTTCATACGCCATAAGAAGATTTCTTCTTCTTGAAGATAAAGCGACCTTTGAAACGCATTAATTTTCTTTTCTTTGAGGAACAGGTCAAGTGTTTTCCGCAC
Organism: Chrysanthemum makinoi; assembly: GCA_910596185.1. Classification (NCBI taxonomy): domain Eukaryota; kingdom Viridiplantae; phylum Streptophyta; class Magnoliopsida; order Asterales; family Asteraceae; genus Chrysanthemum; species Chrysanthemum makinoi. The sequence goes on along the minus strand of OU343220.1, from coordinate 232,999,531 downwards.
TTGACGCCATTATGATGAAGTACGAGGCTCGAATCGATTGAACAGACGCCATAGCCGGTTGAATATCAATGTTGAGTAACTTGAACCCGTGAGTTATGAGATATCAATCCTTTGGTTATCCATACTTTAAGCCACCCATGTATTGAAGGATCAGCATCTCGAATCGAGTAAGGACTACTCGCACTAATATTACAAACTTGATTGCATATATTTTGGTTAGTGACATCAGGATCCAAACCCTTTGGGGTTTCACGGTCAACTTTGAGATTGCCATTGGTAAACATCTTTCCCAGAGGTATCCACCTAAGTCAAGCATCCTTAAAAATTCTACCAGATGGTATCCACTTATGGCAAGGTGTAGGATTGTTAGGCTTATTATGCATAGTGGAAGACTTATCCTTATTCCTAGTTTCCAAAGATTTAGCAATTGGTAAGCATCTAGGCGAGGCTTTTGGTTTCATTTGCTTCATATGCATTGTGGATGACTTAGTGCAAGTCCTGGACTTAACAAGTTGTATCATTGCATGAGCATTAACTTTCTTCAAGGATTTTGTGAAACAATTATCATGATTAGCATTAAAGATACATTTCAGACACTTTGAGCAAACAAATTTGTTTGGATCGTAAATAGATCTAGATTTCTTAGAGTGGTCGTAGGGGAATAGCTTTAATCAAAACTAAACTACTTTTAGATGTAAGCCAATCCCTAGTCTTTAGATTAGTGTTCCTAGGTAATGGTTTAGAACTACTACAAAGGTGCCTTGGAATCTCTCAAGAATTCATCACCCTAGGTCTTGCACCTAAAATTCCGTCTTTGTGATTTTATGCCTTCTTTCTAGCCATTTCTAGATAAGAGTTCTTATACAAATCATTCATATCAATCTTCCTAGGCAAGTGAGGTGAAGTGATCTGTTTTGTCAAAACTTGTTTCAAGACAACTGGGAGGTAAACCGCTGCTTTTGAAAATTTTTGTCGCTCGTGATCTAAACGCATTTGGTTGTCTAATAACCGGTTTCGCCAAGTTTGATGGTTTTGAAAACTTAGTGTTCACACTATTCCCTGTTGTTTTTCTGAGCTCATTTTTTAAAGCAACAATAGCGAATCTTTTCCTGAAGTTGAGCTTTGAGATCATCAATTTTTGCTATCAAAGAGTTTGTTTATTCTATTGACTTAGTTCTAGCTTCTTTGACAGAGTCACTTAGTTCTATGTGATGCTTTCTCAAAGACTTATTTTCCTTTAGTAATTTGTCCACACAAACCGTTAATTCATCATTTCTTATTTGAATATCATCAATAACATTAACATCAGAGTTACTTGTAACCAAATTACTTTTCACATGCATATCAGAAATATGTTTCTTCAAGTTGTTGATAGTCGAGTTGTTGGCTTGAAGCCGAAGCTTAAATCGCTTATTTCAAAAATTCACTCTAAATTCGTGAAATTCGATTTTTACATGGTTTCTTAGTTTGAAAACTTTCCTTACTCTAGACGCAATTTCAAGTGAAATGCAATGTTTTTCAAGTTTTGAGAATTTGTATGAAATTTCATCAAAAACCTTTTTATCAACCATATCATTCGTTTTGAAATTATTAGACTCAAACCAACCAAGGAACATTTATCGAAATCATGTTTAGCATTAAGATCGGTGTTTAGGTACCTTAGCGTGATGCACTATGTTGATTAATTAAGGGTACCTCATCGCATGACACCTCAATTTACCATGGTCTGAGACCGTGATCCACATCATGTGTAACAAGAGTTACCGACCGCATGGTCGTCGCTTATCTATCTCTCGAGCTCAGATTCGTCAACCGATACATCATCCGGTGCTTTACCCGACTCATCATTATTTGTTGCCTCCGATTATCTCGCATTCAAGAACACCCGATTCTTCAACATGATACATTACCCAACTTATCACAACTATCTCTCACCGCACTGCACACTCATCCACTTTTCATCTCGTCTCAGTAACTTCCTCAATATACTTCTCCACATTATCCATGAGTTGGATAAGTTTAGTCTTGTATAATATATGAACACGCTTAATTTCCATTCCAAGTAGGTGCTTTGAAAGACATTTCTACCATGTTAAAATCTTGATCATAACTGATGTAAATTTCACCGATGAATGACTCAAATTGGTTGTAGATCACTTGAAGTGCAGTACTAGAACTATCCTTTTGAACCATTTCTTTATCAAGTTGTTGTTCCAATTGTTCTAAGTTTAAGAATAACGTGCTCTTGAACGTTGATAATTCTTGACGGAGAAGGCAAGAATCACTGCTTACTCCCATTGATAGAAGCAATGAGGTGAATGAAGTTGTCGATAAGGTTCAATGAATCTTTCCATATCCTTGCACAAGCATCAGAACATTGATCGGTGCATTACGTATTTTGATGCGCAGTCCAACCCTGAGATATCACATCCTCATTTACCGATTCAATCATCTTTAACCGCTCAAAGGTAGCAAATATTCTCATGATTGTTCAACAACATCATACAATTTAAGTACTTCTAAATTACCGGGTCAAGAGTGTAAGACATGATGCTGTAGTATCCACGGATTTACAAGTCTATGATTTTAAACCGAGAAATAGAATCTTTTGCGGGATTTTACTAAAATCAAGATCAAACCGCTAAGCAAATGACCAATGGAATGTGTTAAGATGACAGATGGATCGACACAATGATAGACAATTGTGTGTAAGGACATATAATTGTTTGTAGGATTAACAGAGATGTTGTTTGGTTGAGATTTGGATTGGTTTATGCCGCTTTTACGGAGAAATTTAGGTCTAAAACATAAAAACCTCAATAACTTCGCTCGTAGCGGATTTATGCCCCTCGTTTGACCCTAGTTCATTCGATTGTGCCATTCTCTCGTTCTCACGGTCGCTGATGGGTAGAACGCTGAAAACAGAGTTACGGATCAAAAGTTATAGCCGCTTGAAGTTTTGTCGAAAGTCAACAAAACGACCGATGAAATGGTCAAACCGCTTCTAACAATCCTCTATGAAGACAACTCGCTAGTTAGAAGTCGCTAGATGCTCAAGTCGCTAGAGACAACTCGCTTATGAACCAAGCTCACAAGAAGTCGCTATGAACCAAGTTGCTACACACAAGTCGCTATGAACCAAGTCACTAAGAATTTTGACAACAAGTCGCTAAGCACCAAGTCGCTAGACACGTTGTTGCTAAAGAACAACTCGCTAAGATCCAAGTCGCTAGTATCAAGTAGCTAACAATTTACACTACAACTCGCTAACAATTTCAAGCAAAATCGCTAACTCAACCAAGTCGCTAGTCATAGTGGAGAATCCACTAACTTTGTACTATTTTTCTGGCTTGTCTCACTGCACAAGTCGCTAGGACCAAATCAACAATTAACACTACAACTCGCTACCTTTACATCTTTGAAGCAAGTCGATACGATGAAAAACACTACGAGAACCAAGTCGCTAGCAAGAAAAACTTCAAAAACACACTTTTCAATCCAAAACAAGCTCAACCACAGTGATTCAAGCTTACCAAGCACTTACAATGGTTCTAAACACAAAAGTACACCCAAAATTCAAACTTTAACACTAGAAATGATCCAAATGATGCAAATACCACTAAACTTTTTCAACCCCAAAAGTCATATAAAACCACTAGAAATCCAAAAACATGAACGATGAATGATCAAACCATGGCTCTTGATACCAATTGTAAGATATTGGTTTTCATAAACACATCATAACATATAAATTAGGGCGTATAGTTTAGAGGTTTTAGAGAGAGAAAGTAGGATGGGAGCCTTTCTAGAGAAAGAAAGTGAAAGAAAACATGGAAGGTTAGATTAGAATGAGAAAGGTCCAACCCTCTACCTTGGGAGGTAGAGGGTATTTATAGTTACATACTAAACGTCTCCTTGATCGTGGATCAAAGATAGCATCTGTGGGTAAAGACTACCCTCCACGGTGTTGCACTAAACTAAATAACAAACTAAATAACAAGTAAATAATGTAATGTCTACGAGCTAACTTATGCTAGATTATATATGGGGTGACCGACACTTCACTATGGAATTTCTAATTCCTAACATTTAGCTTAAGTTTAGTGAGAAGAATTACCATGCTTGTCATTCAGTCCCAAGTGTTGTTCCGCCAACACTTGGGTATAATTCTTTGTTAATTAAAATAGAATTAAACGCTGAAAAACTCGTGGTCTTTTACTTACGCTATCATTTAACAAAGTATTTCTCATAACATTGCTAAGTCATGGAGCTTAGATAAATTAACTTTGTAGTTAATTTTAACCAAGTTAACTGGAACGACAATTAGGCAGTGATCTTTAAATAATATGAATTCTGTTAAGTTTGATGTAGTTTGGTTAATAAGTATTAACTCTAGTTTGGTACATGTGATGTGTCCTTCTACTTTGAACAATATGAATTCTGTTATGTTTATTTAATCATGTTATGCTTGCAAAGTATGACCTTCTAAAGTCAGCTGTCATGTAGTGTATGTATGTTGAGTATATGTTAGGAATTAGAAATTCCATGGTGAAGAGTCGGTCACCCCAAATATTATTTAGCATAAGTTAGCTCGTAGACTTGTAGCTATTTACATTATTTATTAGTTTATTAGTTAGTTAGTAGCATAGAATAGTTTAGTGTAACACCGTGGAGGAAAGACGGGTCTTTACCCACTGTATGCATGATCCACAGTCCGTTAGGAGGACATATTCATTGTAACTATAAATACCCCTTCCATCCATGGAAGGGGTGGTGCTTCTCAATCTAACATTTCACTTTTTGTATAGCAAGTCTCTACCAAGAACACCCTCTCACTCTTTCTCTCTCTAAAACATGGCATACTTGTATAATCACCATCCAAGGCCACCCGAATCATCAACACAATAATATTTACGATCCAACAATTGGTACCAGAGCCAAGGTTATTGTGTTGTGTTGATATGTTGTGGTTTTTTATTCTTGTTTAGACTGCATCGTACTTTTTATTGGTTATCGGAAAATTCTTTTTCCGACATTATTTTTTTATGTAAGCAGTTTGTTTTAACAAGTTTTAATATCCTGCTTTTGATAAAAACATTATATTTGTCCATTCTTGTATACACATCTGTTTTTGGGTCATATGTCCAAAACAGTATCCTTGTGACTTGTTTCTTCGTACCAAAAGCTGTGATATACATGTGGTCAAACAATAAAATTTCCGTGAAGTCAATGTGGTCATTTTGGTCTATATTTGTTGTCAAACCGGGTACATATTGAGCTTTATTTGTCACTTTTTCTGGGTATCTTTGCTGCTAGTCGGAAATTTTGGTCGGAAAAAACTCATCGGAAAAAGTATTATTTCTTCATAGAGACTTGTCATAAGTGTCCAGATTCATTGTACCCGATGAGTATTGACTCAGAGGCGGTTTGTGTTCATCTTAGCGAGTTGTGACTATAATGACTAAGCGACTTTTCCTTTTTTTAATGGCAGCGAGTTGTTGACTATTGAGTCAACAATCAAGGAAGTTGTTTTAAGAAGTACTCTAGTGCTGGTAGCGACTTTGACCTAGCTTAATTTAACCTAGTTTACTGTGTGTTTTGACATACGAAAAAGCTAGCGATTTGAGATGCAATGGAATGTAGCGACTTGTGATGAAAGAAATCTATAGAGACTTGTGTTTATAATCGTAGCGACTTGATACTTTGACTCAAACCACATACCAATGACCTCAATGACCATATACCAAATCGACTCAATGACTTGAGTTTCATAATGAACATCATCAGTCTCTTTAAGACCATCTATTACAATAATCAATTAATCTAAAAAAGGTGTTGAACATGTTTGTATCAGTCTTTCACGACCTCAAAATGATCTCAGTATTCAAATTCATGTGCCACATAATGAGACCTTCAAAAGATCTTTAACACAAATTTCATACCATCATAGATCCCACATGATTCGACTATATCATAAACTTAAAAGGTCTAAATGGTAAAAACAAATGAATATCAGAAGTGTTTCGTGTAAATTTAAAGTCTAAACAAGACCATCAAGGGCCTATCACACGAAAGCTACTCATCACTGATTCTTCTTAAGTTATATACGAACAAAAAGGAATAAGAGTAATAACAAGTTTGTTATTCCCTTTTTCTTGGTTCATTGAACAACACAAACGATTAAGAAAACTAAACCTACCCAAAAAGGACTGAAGCCGGTCAAAAACTGAACCATCCCTGTGGTTAAGACGACTTGTCATCTCACCGCCATCCCCGTGGAAGCGCAGAAGCGATCTTCAAACGAAAACGGAGAGGCAAATTATTTTTTGATATGTTTGGGGTCTGATTGGAAATGTTTTGGTTTGATGTGATTTGTTTTGACGCGTTTGGTGGTTACTGAGGAAACAGAGAGGCATATATTCTTTGCTAAAGATTAGGGATGGGGGCGGTAATCACAAGAGGTGAGAGTTTTTAGGGTTTGTGTGATCTTGATTAAGTTAAGATCTGTGATATGTGAAGAGAGAGGCGGAAGTATAAGGAGATGTGATGAGGGTTTGTGGTTTGAGAAATATTAGGGATTTTAAGTGATATATGTGTGACTTATATAACCGTGTATTTAGGGTAGAATTATTGTGGACGGGTTAATTTTGTTGGGCTATTGTGTTGGTTTTTTTCGCTTTCTCTTGGACCTGGAGCTGTTCTCAATTAGTGCTCTTCATAGATGGGCCGAGAAGTGTAAACTATTATTGAATTTGATACATGGGCCAAGGTTATGATATGATATGAATTTGACATACAATGGTGGACGTGTATGTTGTCAAGTTTATGAGTTGTTAAGTTTATGTGATGAAATGTTAGGTCGTGAAATTATTGGATACGAAATTAATTTTATGGATCGGAGAGAGTTTTTTTTAAGCCATTTACTGTGACCGGGTTTTGGATATTAGATAATAATCTTTCTAACTCATGGATCATACTTTAAGTCGTGGGCTGAACTTAGAATTGATTATGATACGGGCTTAAGTTGGATCCAAAGATTGTACATTTATGCGTCGGAGATTTATGCAAGGCATATGAAATTAAATGAGATTTGAGACTTGATGATGAGATTTGATTATGAGACTTGGATTATGATATGTGATGTTGAGATTTATTGGGTTATGCAATTTGATACTTTGATGTATACATTTTCACGAAGAATATTGTGTCACGACTTGAAGTGTTTATTGAAAATGGTAACCATGTACAGAGGGTTGTTTGACTAGATTACTTATTTGACTTCAGCAGATTTTCTCAAGCGTGTTTATTTATTTCTGGCCTTTCTTTCTACCATTCCGTGAAGATGACTTGTTTGGGTGTTTATTGAGTGTGATAAAGACTTGGCTATTTAGTTACTTGGGATTCTTTCTGCTTAACCCACTACTTGCCAACTATCACCCGATGTCTCCGTGCATTGAGGATACGGCCAAGAGGTTGTGTACATTGGGTACACCGTTTCTTCTTCACAAGGTTTAGTGCAAGCTTAAGTAACAAATCCGGGGAATGTTACGTCTTGATCAAATTTGGCATATCGGGTTTACTTCACCATGTTGTCACTGCAATAGCCGACAAAATGCGTGGATGATGTGTTTTCCAAAGTGTTTAATGGTTGATGATGTTGTTGATGTTGGAGAATGAACCGCTGAATGTTCCCCTAAAACAGATATTCACTGAAACCAAAGTTGTCATAACACATTGCCGTGACCTTGTTTACCGCTTCTTGATTTTGTAAAACCTGAAAGAATCTATTTCTAGGTTTAAATCATAGACTTGTAAAATCCCGTGACAATGGAAACATCCTGGTAATAGTAAAGTGCATTTCCGGATCTATCTTACGGTTTATTCTTGGTCTTGTAAAATCCCGCGAAAGAAACTATTTCTCGGTTTGAACCATAGAATTGTAAAATCTGTAATGATGGAACCATCCCGAGAAAGGAAAGTGTGTTTCGGATCTTTTCCGATGCCGGTGCTACGGTTTCTACTTCAAGAATGGATAAAAGGTGTACTTCATGAATTGGATGTGTTTTGGATATTCGCCATGGCAGCTTTGGTTATTACATGGTTTTACTCGGGTTATGTGCTTCTAACCATGGTAGGAATGAAAACCATTATCATAGTTTACTTAAAACGCCAAAGGAGGCTAGATTTGAGCTTTTTAACTGGTGATGACAACGAAGCATACCAAGATATTTACTTGAGGTTGAAGTGAAATATCACGAGCGAGTGTACTTAGTATCTGAAGGTATCGGGGATGGTTGGATGAAGATTCTTCATTATCCTTGTTCGAGCTTTTTCAAATACAAAGACTTGGAAATCTAGTTATTTTTGGGTGACTTTTTCTTTTTGGCTCTTATCACCACATGATAACTATCACTTTAAGGAGTTACGTTGTAGTGCTCAGTGTCACATTCAATTGTGGATTTTCAAGAGGTGATGTACGTCTTATACTTGATGGTTGGTTGGTTGAAGAGTATAGAGTACTTAGAGAGTACTTAGAGATGCTAATGGAAATCGGGCACCGCTTTGTTACATATGTGCAAGTTTAAGTCACGAAGTTCGGGTTAGTTTACTTCGGTGGTCAAATATTATACCTGGTTTTCCTCTATCATTATCACGACAAAGAGCCTACTGAATGATAATGGGTATGATTACAAGTTTTGCCAAGAGATGATGAAATGAGAGATTATGATGTATGAACACAACAGCTCATGCCCGTGACTCTAACGAAAAGAAAAGTGTATGCTTTCAAAGGTACGCTTTATCTTCCAAATAAGAAATCTTCTTATGACGCTTGAACACAACAACCACTTCTTACTCTAAAGAAAATAAAAGTGTATCGCTTTCGTTGCAGTGCTTTATCTTCCAAAGAAGAGAAATCTTCTATGAGATCGCATGAACACAATAGTTCATGCCTCTGCTCTCTAAAGAAAGAAATGTACGAAGCTAAGGCGCATTATCTTCGGAAGAACATAAATCTTCTCATTAATGACCATTCTCATCAACATGTTTCATGCTTTTTTCCATAAAGTGCTTCGCTGATCAAGTGAACCTGACTACCGTGCTAGTACTCTTATTCCACTTGATCAAGTATAATGAAGATGGCGACATCATGTGCTAATTTATAGGGGGAGAAGTGTGAATATAATACATTTGGATGATAATCACTTGTTTAATCAAGAATGGCATCTCCGAATGCAATTCTTGAGGGGAGGAAAGTGTGAAACTCGCATGATGATTGATATATGAGAATAAATGGTCAACCGCTCCAAACTCACATGTAAGAACCAAACTTCTTCTTATCGTGTCTTCTTTACATGGAGTTTCTTCTAAGAGCCGCTGGTTGACATCTTCACACCGCTGATTTGATTAATGACAAAGTGCTTCTAGTCGGCTGGTGATTTCTTTGATGAACATCTTTTCGTTTGTTTGATTGGGAGGGATTTGAGTTAAGAGGATTTGCTATATACAAGTTAACGGGAATGCATTTGGTGAGTTGAAGATGTTGACTTTCTATTCCCCAAATGGACAATCTAGAAGAAGGTCGTAGCTCCATGTACCGCTCTACATTTTCTCAGCACATGTTAGAAGACT